>JAQBSW010001803.1:0-121359 GCA_029291075.1 Eudiplozoon nipponicum
TTGTAAATAATAAGCTAGTCTTAATCTGGCATTCTTAATCTTTTACTGAAGCTAGCTTCAGATTCTGATTGGAGTAATTGCCTTTTTTCAATCATTAACTAAGGCTGAATTCCAAATCGAACCTAACAATTTTTTTCACAGCTGTTTCATTTCTGAATTTAATTTCGTCAGTTTCCATTAATATTCTCGTCATTTTGTTACGAATACATATCGCTATGCGTCTGCAATCATCCTAGACTCCACAGCTTGCCACCTTATACAAAGCTTATTTCATATTTAAAATTTACTTATAATTTGATTGGTGTTTGTATCAAGCTCACAATCCCGTTCAAAATAATTAAAAATTATTTTATTGATGATGTGCTAAACGTTAACCAACAAGTACATTATTATTTTTGCTTGATGATAAATCGTTAACAACCATGTGTATCATTCACATATTTAAGCACTTATACGCATTTTGCAAAATTGGTGTCAACATATTTAGTTGTTCATTAGTTTTTTCTTTTAAAATTATTCTCACTTATGGTTTCGATTCATGTATCCTTTCCACCTGTACCTTTCTTTTAACATTCTTTTTCTAAGAATTAATTGTTACACTAGATTTTGAACACTATGAAAAACATTTACAATTTTATTGCATATTAAGAGATCATTTTTCCCATTTATTATTTGAATTCAAACCTGTATGACATTTTGCGCCTAGTACCATCGGAAGCTATCTTTTTAGCACGTTTCATTTATTAGGCAGAAGATTTATTTTGCGAACAATTTTCCCATTTTATAAAGTGGACACATTAATGAAAATCTGTCAGTTAAAGAGGCACTTTAAAATAATTACCTTCCTTTCAAACCCCAGGTTGGCTTCCGTAAAACGTCAACTGTTCTGCGTATTCTCAATGAAAGTCTGATTTGCTACTGCATGGGATTTATGAAGACGCATGTACTTCAATTCAGCGCAGACATGCGCACGAAATGATCCATTCTCAATGGTGTTGTGAAGGCTTTCGAGTGATTGTTTTTCTAATAGCTGGTGTTACATTTTCTAGTATTTTGTTCTCTCGAGCTAACATGTGCCAAAGTCAACAGAGGTTAGCATAGTTTGTATTCATGACTCCACGTGTAGTCTTGAATTATTTGTGTTGTGCATGATATTTCGCCTATCAGAGTTATATATACATATATATATATATATAGGACTAGCTTCTTTCTGTGTGCGTGCTTGTAAATGATTAAACTAACGTGCAAATTAAAGGGGTTTTCCTCATGTAGATGTATCGAAGTGATGTGATGAGATTTGGTGAAATGTTCAAGAGAAACGGGACGCTTAACTGATAGACAATTGTGCAGTTGCATTCTGAAAACCGCCACTCATTTATTTAGTTAACACGGAAGAATTGGGCGAAAATTATATATTTCTTTTTATTGCACCCATTATTTTTATCGATTTAAAATAGACTATAGACAAGTAGGCTACACATTTTGCAGGAAATTCAAATGTTAGCTTAATTGTTGTTTAAGATAATTTAAGTTACATCTTTCTTATATTTAACTTCTAACCCTATTTGTGTAACTATCCAGATTGTAAATTTTTGAGAAAGTGAATTATTTTGTTGTTTTAACCATAGACTTGTTATGGTAGATCCGTACATATAAGTGTGATTCCCGTCACTAGGTGTACGACGTACTCTCTCCACTTGGTACAGTGGGTCTGTGGACTACAAAACGTGCTCCATAAGCAAGTTAACCTGACAAATGTGAAAGCGGCGCATCGAGATACCGCACGTGTTGAAGCATCGATGGAAAGAAGATATCGTGCAAATATTGACGGTAGTCAGGCTTTGATGTATGGATCTAAAGTAACAAGTATGCATCGACTGCACATGTCGTCCAGACATGGTAGGCTAACATATGATGACCACGTTGTGCAATAAGTTTGAATATCAACTTTGATCACTATAACCTGTTTATTAGAAAATAATTTTTTAAATCAAATTTGCGAACTTGATATAAACACCAATTCCATTGTATTTAACCTGTCGCAAAAAATAGCAGCCTTAAAATTAATTCGCTATGTCGTGAGAGTGATTACAGCCAAAGAGATTTGTGTTTATATCAAGCTCGCTAACTTGATTTAAAAAATTCTTCTCACTACACAAAAAACAAATTCGATAAAAGTAAGCAATAATTGATTGCTCGGGTGTTGGTAACAATTATTTAAATCAAGTTTGCGAACTTGAAGTAAACACCAATCCCATTTTATTTAATCAGTCGTTGAACAACATAACAAAACTACCGCCAGTCGCAACACATTGACGCGTTTGTATATATATGTGCATGAGATTCTACTTTCCGTTCATGCTGTCTTTGGTTTATCCTTCTGTTCACAACTGAACTAATTTGTTACTAGGTTCGCAACGCCTAATACATACTTGAATATGAGCATTCAACTCTGCAATCCGCACCTGAGCTTTTACCAAGTGGAGAAAACTAAAATTCGGAAAAGAGGAAACCAAAGACTACACTCGGAAAAATAACATGCGTACATGTAACAGTCAATAATGCGAACAATTTAATAATAATTGATTGCGCGGGTGGTGGTAACAATTCTTTAAATTAAGTTTGCGAGCTCGCGTTAAATACTCCTCCCATTGTATTTAACCAGTCGTTGAACAACATAACAAAACTACCGCCGGCCACAACGCACTGACGCGTCTCGACCTTCCATGATCATCATCAGAGTACGACGGCAAACTGACTATCGAGGATCAAACCGCATTGAATATATATTTAAGTCAAAGTTAGATATGTGGCTGGATACATACAATGAGATTTTTGTTTACTTCAAGCTCGTAAACTTGATTTAAGAATTGTTACCACCTCCCCGCAATCAATTATTGTTAAATTGTATTGTCTATATATGTATATGTGGCGAAAGCTTCAAACAGTTAATGTTCGTTAAATACTGCTTGTTGCGAAGATCTAATATATCTGCAAGTATGTATTAGGTTTTGGGAACCTAGTAACAAATTAGTTCAGTTGTGACCAGAAGGATAAACCAAAGGCAGCATGAACGGAAAGTATAAAATCATGCACATTCGTTTCGTGCTTACTGGCGACTCATCAGTAGGAGCCGGTATTACGCCCTTTAACCACTATATATTCGGTAGAAGAATGTGGAATAATGGGACGGTACAATCTCCTAGGCGAATGTGTAAACCTGTAATTGTGAAGCTTACATAATCTGAAGTCAACGACAATACGACTTCAATGCTAACTCACACTATATAATATATATACCGAGTCTGTAAAGGATACTAACACTATAGCCATTGTGTTAGTAACTGATACCTTTTTTGAAATCGATGAGTACCGGATACTAACGCTATGGTTTCCGTGTCGGTACATGATACCAACCTGATGGATATAAATTTATGCTAAAGTTCACCCAAATTGAGAATTACAACAATTTCCGAACACCTGTTACTCCAGTAAAACCATACACTCTGGCCTTCATCGTTATCAGTTATCACATTTCGCGGTAAGCATGACATTATTCAATTCAATATATTACAGTTAAATACTGTTTGTTGCGAAGATCTAATATATATGCAAGTATGTATTAGGTTTTGCGAACCTAGTAACAAATTAGTTCAGTTGTGACTGTATAGAAATTGTGCAGTCGAAGTTTCCAGTCAAGTTCAATGTATGCGAGACTGCTAGAGGTGAGAGCCGCATATCTAACTTTGATTTCCATATATAAATAAATGGTCATTATCCACTTTTTTAGTAATGTTTTTTCTTCCTAGTTTGAAATATATATATATATATATATATATATATATATGTGTGTGTGTGTGTACTAAACGTACCATTTTCGACTCATCGTTTTTTGTTGTTTTACGTGTGTGTTAATTTTAACCTAATCGCCTTGGATTCCAAAAAACTGACCGTGTACTGCACCAAATGTTAAAGTCGGGTTGAATTCTGGAATTTTAAATTTTATTGTACTTATCAGGTTTTTTATAGAATCATGATACAATATATCGGCATGGTGGACCTAGTAACTCTTTAGCTCGTATTAGGGAGTAAGCAGATTTTAAAGTCTGGATTTAAAAAGTATACAATGCTTACTAGCTACTCATCATTTCGAGCTAGCGCTACGCCTGAAACTCACTTTTTTAATGAAAAATTAATGCGAGGCAATTTGATGGTGAAGAATCGTAGATGCAGGTGTATTAACACGATATACGAGTTAATCTTCAATATAATTGATTAGGTCGTCAATCATCGCGTATGCACGTATTATTTTTAGCGTTTTTATGATCCAGTGTCAACTTGCTAATACGTGTTGCTTTATAATCTTTCTCATTTTGTGCTGTTCTGAGTCGTCTTAAGAGTCTACATAGTGACTATAATGAGGTCACCAGTAAAGGCAATCTAAATTTACCCATTAAATAGATAACAAGAGTTCTATAGATACATGTTGATTAGGAAAGACTAAACAAAAATTGATCAATAAAGAAAACAACCATGCAATTTATGTCGATCCTTCTTAAATTTTGTAAGAATTTAATCAATCTGTCTATTCTTAAATATGACGATAAAGACTGCATATCTCAGATTATTGTTTAAACGCAACGGATTCTCGTTTTACCTATAAATTTTTTGACAAATTAAGATTAATTTATTATTTCTATTACCAACATTTTTCAGTAAACTATTTGATGGAGGAATAAAGCCCCAAAGCGACATGACAAACACGGTGTGGAATTAATTTTCAATGTTAGCGTAGTCAGCTCATGGAGAAGTAGCGGTCATATATGTATGTTAAATGTCACTCCATAGGAAGCCAAATTAATATCTGCCACGTGTTTTAAGTTTTGTTTGTTGTTTCAATCGATAGAAAACACGCCATACTTAGCAACAGGTATTACACAATAACATAAACAAGCAGGCATACGGTAACATTTCCAGTCCGGTGTGTACAAATAAAGTTCTAATGTGGACAATTCGATAGGCAGCCTCAGTTTGCTGACAAAATATTCATGGTAATCAGCCCAAACAAGAAATATAATTAAACGAAAATTGGTTTCGCGGGCAGTGACAACATTTACTATAATCAAGGTTGCAAACTTGATATTAGCACCTGACCAATTAAGTTCATACATTTTGTCAGTATAAACTAAGAATTGTATAGTGTAGAAAAGGCAATTCATCCAGTAGATAGGTTTCGTCCTTATTTGGAACTCATTACATACTGGACACAACTTGCCGCGGACAGGGCTGGAACTCGGGCACGTCTACACCGGAATCTGAGCCACACAATTTTCTGTTATATACTCACCAAATGTAATTTGGTTAGTCTATTTTTACTTTAGGTGGAGCTCATATGACATCCATTTTGACCCAAAGTTCCAACTATCCATCCCCAATCTGTCATTACTGAACAGACACCACACTACATGGAGAAGTAGTATTGAAATGAACATTTATATGATTAAACGAACATTGGTTGCGCGGGTGGTGATAACAATTATTATAATCAAGGTTGCGATCTTGATATAAATACCTGACCCATTATTTACTTTCATATATCAGTATAAACTAAGAATTGTATGGTGCAGAAAAGACGATACATCCAGTAGACTGGTTTAGGTCTTATTGGGAACTCATTATGTACTGGCAAGAATTTGCCGTGGACAGGGCTCGAACCTGGGCACGTCTGCTTCGGAGTCTGGTGGTCTTACCACTGAGCAACCCTACGACACACTACACTACACACAATTTTCAGTTATATACTAACTAATGTAACTTGGTTTGTCTATTTTTCCTTTAGGTGGAGCTCATATGGCATCCATTCAGACGCAAAGTTCCAACTAACCATCCCAAATTTGTCATTATTGAACAGACACCACACTACATGGCGAAGTGGTATTGAAATGGACATTTATATAATTAAACGAACATTGGTCGCGCGGGTGGTGGTAATATTTCTTATAATCAAGGTTACAATATTGATATAAGTACCTTACCCATTAATTACTTACATATGTTAGTGTAAACTAAGAATTGTATAGTGTAGAAAACACAACTCATCCAGTAGACCGGTTTCGTCTATATTAGAAACTCATTACGTACTGTTCAGAATTTTTCACGGAGAGGGCTCGAACCTGGGCACGCCTGCTTCGAAATCTGGTGATCTAACCATCGAGCCACACCGCCCCACACTACACACAATTTTTTTATTTTTTCTGTTTATACTACTTGTTTTCCAGTTATTATTATCTATAAAGGTTGCCATCTTGATATAAATACCTGACACTTTATGTACATTCATTTGTCAGTATAAACGAAGCATTGCGTTGTTATAGAAGCAATTCACCAAGAAAAAGACTCCGAAATAGACTTGTCCATGTTCGAGTCCAATTCGCGCTATATTCTGGACAGTACGTGATGAGTTTCCAATAAGAACAAAACCGATCTTCTGTATAAATTGCCTTTTCTACTCTATAAAATACTTCGTTTGTACTGACATGTGTATGTACATACTGTGTCAGGTGTTTATACCTAGTTCACAACCTTGATTAAAGTAATTCATCCAGTAGACCAGTTTCGTCCTTATTTGGAACTCATCACGTACTGCATGGAATTTGTGATAGTCTCGTCAATGCTCAATTAATCAATACAAGCGTAACCAGATCACAAACATCACATTGTAATTCAGAAAGACGAACCCAACACACAAAAAGATAAGCACACATAGGCATACACAAACGTACATACAAATCCGCCAACAATACATAGAAGTAGATGTGAAAAAAATTTTCTCATTCAGCTAATCCAAAGAAAACTGAGAAATTATTTCAGTAAAATATTGTGATATGTGGTTTAATATTCGCGAAATAACGCAGCTACAAACTAAAATTAACAAATATTTAGACTTTAGAGTGTATATATTACAAAAAATATACATTTTCCATATATTTTGACGTGTTTTAGGATTTACCGATTAATTGAATTTGATTTAGTGTATGAAATATGCGTTTGAAATTCTCAAAATTCTAACTCACTATCGAAAAGAACTTCTAGAATATTGCACCTTACATTTATGTAACCTGAGCAAGGCCTACGAAATATTTCGAGTTCTCTAGTATCCTTTGTTATTGATATTATGTGTTGCTACTATTTTATGCTAGTAGCATCTTATAATTCATCATTTAATACAATTCAAATATGACCAGAAGGATAAACCAAAGACAGAATGAGCGGAATGTATAATCTCACGCACACTCGTTTCGTGCTTACTGGCGATTCATCAGTAGGAGCCGGTATTACGCCCTTTAACCACTATATATTTTGGTCAAGAAAGTGGGATAATAGGACGGTACATTCTCCTAGACGAATGTATAAACCTGCAATAGTGAAGCTAACATCGTATAGTCTACGACAATGTGACTTCAACGCTAACTCACACTATATAATATATATACCGAGTCTGTAAAGGATACTAACACTATGGCTATTGTGTTAGTAACCGATACCAACATTATTGTACCGAAAAGTTACATGGTACTAACACAATGGTTTCCGAGTCGGTACATGATACCAACCTGATGGATATAAATTTATGCTAAAGTTCACCCAAATTGAGAATTACAACAATTTCCGAACACCTGTTACTCCAGTTAAACCATACACTCTGGCCTTCATCGATATCACTTATCACATTTCGCGGTAAGTATGACATCATTCAATTCAATATATTACAGTTAAATACTGTTTGTTGCGAAGAACTAATATATATGCAAATATGTATTAGGTTTTGCGAACCTAGTAACAAATTAGTTCAGTTGTGACCAGAAGGATAAACCAAAGGCAGCATGAACGGAAAGTATAATCTCATGCACATTCGTTTCGTGCTTACTGGCGACTTATCAGTAGGAGCCGGTATTACGCCCTTTAACCACTATATATCTGGTAGAAGAATGTGGAATAATAGGACGGTACAATCTCCTAGACGAATGCGAAATGATACAGATGTAGGGCTAACTTCATGTAATGTCTTCGACAATGCGATTTCAAAGCTATAATAACTTATATAATATATATATATATATATATATATATATATATATATATATATATATATATATATATATATATATATATAATTAAGAGAAACTTATATTAATAACAAAGTGGATATAGGCCATTTATTTCGTGAATACTAATCATCTCTTATACAATCATAAATATTTATACATTTTGGGTTTTCAATTGATTATGCTAGTGGTAACAAATCTGACTCGTTTTTACTTCTGTTTCTTGTTTTGGCTAGTTGGTGAGTGTGTATGCGTTTGTGTTTGTGTGTATGCGTGTTTGCATGTAAAGGTCATTCTCGCAGTATTGCAAAGTGATGTCTGAGATCTGGTCATTATTGTTTTGATGGCTTGAGAATTAACCATTTGTGCGCATTGTTCACTGTTACATGTACGAGTGCTATTTTTCCCAGTGTAGTTGATCGTTTCACCTTGTTGCGCAAATTTATATTTTCCACATGGTAACAGCGCCAGTGTGAATTGCAGTGTTAAACGCTCATATTGTTTGGAAACTTCTGTCACCGTGTGTGCCTCTGTTATTTCCTCTTCAGTTTGTTGCCAATCCGATTGGATGTTTGTTGTTTCTAGTTGAGGTCCTGTTTGTTCTGGACTGGATACTAGTAGATTGTTGTTGAATTTTGTTATTCTTGGCTAGTCGATTAGAATGTTTAGTAGTGTGCCAAAATACCACAAAAGAAACTTAGTAAACAACCTAGTAAACAGAATCCGGAAAATCTGCTCTGAACACAAGATTGAGGAAGAACTGGGCTACCTCAGGAAAATTTTGCTAATGAACAACTACCCAGAGCGTTTCATTGATGTCAACATCAGACCACGGCAGATTCGTACTAGAGAGGATACCGTCAAGCAGGTTTTCCTAAACTTACCATTTAGAGGCGACGTACCAGCCTCAATAATTGCACGGCGGCTGAATAGAATAACTAAGGAGAACTTTCCCAGTGTTAAAGTTAATATGACATTTAGTACACAGAGAATCATGAGGTTGGATGCCAAAGATCAATTGCCAATTCTCTCCAAATCATTCATAGTCTACAAATTCTCATGTATGTGCGGTAGCACATATATCGGACGTACGAAGAAGCAATTGATAAGCAGAATCCAGCAACATTTGCCACAGAAATTGATTAACAAAGGCTTGCCACCGTCAGGAAAATCAGCTATTTCCGATCATATATTGGCAACGGGGCACCCTGTCAATTCGACCAATTTCACAATTCTATATAAAGCAAAATCAGAAAAATTATTATTTATTTATGAAGCCCTTTATATAAAACAACAAACACCTGACCTTAATATTCAAAAGTTTTATCAACATGATATTCTAATCGACTGGCCAAGAATAACAAAATTCAACAACTATCTACTAGTATCCAGTCAAGAACAAACAGGCCCTCGACTAGAATCAACAAACATCCGAACGGATTGGCAACAAACTGAAGAGGAAATAACAGAGGCGCACACGGTGACAGAAGTTTCCAAACAATATGAGCGTTTAAGTATGTATTAGGTTTTGCGAACCTAGTAACAAATTAGTTCGGTTGTGACCAGAAGGATAAACCAAAGACAGAATGAACGGAAAGTATAATCTCTTGCATATTCGTTTCGTGCTTACTGGCGACTCATCAGTAGGAGCCGGTATTACGCCCTTTAACCAATATATATTTGGTAGAAGAATGTGGAATAATAGGACGGTACAATCTCCTACCAAATATATATTGGTTAAAAGGCGTAATACCGGCTCCTACTGATGAGTCGCCAGTAAGCACGAAACGAATGTGCATGAGATTATACTTTCCGTTCATGCTGCCTTTGGTTTATCCTTCTGGTCACAACCGAACTAATTTGTTACTAGGTTCGCAAAACCTAATACATACTTGCATATATATTAGGTCTTCGCAACAAACAGTATTTAACTGCAATATGAGCGTTTAACACTGCAATCCACACTGGCGCTGTTACCATGTGGAAAATATAAATTCGCGCAACAAGGTGACACGATCAACTACACTGGGAAAAATAGCACTCGCACATGTAACAGTGGACAATGTGCACAAATGGTTAATTCTCAAGCCATCAAAATAAATAATGACCAGATCTCAGACATCACTTTGCAATACTGCGAGAATGACCTTTACATGCAAACACGCACACACACAAACAAACACAAAGGCATACACACCTACCAACAGCCAAAACATGAAACAGAAGTAAAAATGAGTCAGATTTGCTACCACCAGCATAATCAATTGAAAACCCAAAATGTATAAATATGTATGATTGTATAAGCGATGATAAGTATTCACGAAATAAATGGCCCTTATCCACTTTGTTATTAATGTGTTCTTTCTTCCTAATTATAAATATACTGTGTAATATTAAAAGGCATGGACATTATAAATATATATATATATATATATATATATATATATATATATATATATATATATATATATATATCATATATATATCGAGCCTGTAAAGATACTAACAAAATGGCTATTATGTCAGTGATTGATATCAGCATTGTGGTACCGAAAAGTTACATGGTACCAATAAAATGGATTTCAATGAATGCTAAAGTTCACCAAAAATGGGAATTATAACTATTTCTGAAAATCGCTTATTACAGTAAATCCATACACCCCGGCCTTGATCGATATTAGTTATCACGTTTCGCGGTAAGCATGACATCATTCAATTCAATATATAACAGTTAAATACTGTTTGTTGCAGAGAACTAATATATATGCAAGTATGCATTAGGTGTTGCGAACCTAGTAACAAATTAGTTCAGTTGTGACCAGAAGGATAAACCAAAGATAGCATGAACGGAAAGTATAATCTCATGCACATTCGTTTCGTGCTTACTGACGACTCATCAGTAGAAGCCGGTATTACACCCTTTAACCACTATATATTTGGGGGAGGAATGCGGGATAATAGGACGGTACAATCTCCTAGACGAATGTGTAAACCTGCAGTAGTGCGGCTAACATTATTAAAATCTCCACAATGCGACTTGAACGCTAACTCACCCTATCTAATATATATAACGAGTCTGTAAAATATACTAACACTGTGGCTATTGTGTTAGTAACAGATACCAACATTATGGTTTATCCTTCTGGTCATAACTGAACTAATTTAAAAAACATACAATACGCCAAAAGGTAAATTATGTGATAGCATAGTTCAGACTTGTATTAAACTTTCTCCACCGGTACATCATAAAACAGTTATTATCTAACAAGAATCCCTGCTTTCAGTTGCCTATACCATAGATGAAAGATAATACTACGTCAAATATTTTTCTGGTATATTGTCTCACCTACTCCGTTTAATTCTAACAAGTTGTTAATATCCTGCAATTAAAATTCGTCTTTGCAAGTAGGCATTTATAACGCAAATGTTTAACCCAAAATTAACACAAGAACAGATGAAACCTCGTAGTCACGAGTGTAATTCAATCTATCAGAGACATTTCCAAAATATCCATACATAAATGCAAATATTACTTATTGATGGCTTAAAGTGTCTCCAAATGCTACATATTTGAACTTTTGCATACTTTTAAACCCAGAAAGGATATTCCTCAACTACGTTTGGTCCAACAGCGAGTTGTAATCGTACCAAAGTAGAACTGAATAGAATATGTAAATCATTTTGCCATTTGTTAAGTTCAGGACACATTACTAATGGTACATACTGTTTGGGGTTAACTGGAGTCACACTGAAACTTGCTACCTTGAACGGCGAATAAAAATAGTTTTATTCGCTGTTAAGTGATTGTAGTTACACGTGTTTTACTATGCCATAAACGTGTGACAACTCTTATACACCATTTCTAGTTAGGAAAGGTACATAAGAGAATAATCACTTAGTAGCATAAATATTTTCCACGAGTTTATTATTTAAGTAGAGCTGAGAGTAGCTATACATCTCAACAAAGCCAATTATGGCTGTTGGTATGCTATAGTTTAGTATGAATATCAATTTTTGAAGTGTAAGAAGGCTCACGTAAAAAGGAATTCTATTAAACAATAGAGTAACGTTGCTTCTCCTTTTTTACGAGGAAAATTCGCTAAGACCGATGCACCCATTAAATAATATTTATGTACTTTTGTTCCATTTAATTAGAACCAGGAGGATATGCCAAGGTCTTCTTAGCGGTATTTGGGGAAAAAGACAAATATTAAATTGGAAAGCACAAAAATTGTTAACAGAATTATGTATGGACAGAATCGAGATATATAGTTAGATAACACATATAAACGAGACAACGTAGACCTCAACAAACCATTATGAACGAGACAGCGCAAATTGATCCCATCCCGGCGGACGAACGGATATTTTACTTCCCAACTTCACTGTAGTTGACTTTAGCTGATTCTGCCACGTCAAAGTCTGCTCACCTTGTTTCTTACACCAAGCTGGCGCAGGCTGAGAGTATAGTGCTTTATTGTGCAATTTAACTGAAGGTATACATAAAACTTAACCGAGCCAGCGCAGTGAATAGTACCTTATTTGTTTGTCAAACGAGTAACGTTTGTTGGTCAACCTAAAAATACATCGACAGATGTCAGCGTTGTTTACTCGTTGTTGGTTACCCATATGAGGTATGCTTCTCAAACAACAGTGGTCGAATATCTTTAAGCGTTTAAGAAGTTCGACTCTAAAAAACAGATTTCACCAGCGTATAACGAAACTGCACGTCTAAATGCATTGCACACAAGAAATTTAAGATAGAGCGAGTAAATCCAGTGTCTTCATAAACCTTGTAGAATAGAGAAGCCACTCAAAATTTCACGATACTCATAAGCACCTTGTCACTCATAATGATTGAGGAAGTGATACAGATGAAAAGACACGTCAATCTTACAATTACGTACAGATTTTCAACTTGCAACCGCATAATTGAAGTGAATACTGGATGAGTATGTGCAAATATCTTCCATGTAGAGGGTGAGAATTCCGTACCGATAGACGGAACGACTGCTACACAATTAAAGGTGATCTGATCATTATCTCAACTGTCGTATAAGGATAAAATATAGTTTGTGTAGTCAAGATCGACTAATCTACTGTAAATGCCCCGGCTTCAAGTAAATGCCGTACGACGTTACAAACTCGGTTAAGGTGCTCTGAATAGAGATTAGTTACTGATATGTGGGCCCTTAAGAGGGCATTGGCGGCGTTCGCGTAAGTTATATGCATGTAAGTTGATGTTCTGTTCCTTGGGTGGACTCTGGTTGTGGTTCCTGCTGTTGTTATCATGTGTGTTGAAGTTCTGCATTAATTGGCTCGTCTTGCTGGCTGAAGTGCAACACGGTGAGTCACGTATGTTGCCAATTGTTGGTGAAACAAATCAATATCCAGCGTAGGTATTGACAGCCGACAGCACGCACATGTGTAACACGAGGCAGAAAGCAGATATGACCAACTGACTTGCATGGTAAATTACCGTGCTTAAATAGCATGCAATATGTGTACTTGCATACTATTGGTTAAACGTGGTTAAACGTGGTTAAACGGCAATTTTGCTTTTTTCTCATTGGTGCAACGTAAATAAATTTGAATTTAATTTACGCAATATGTCGGCGATTGATTTGTGTCGTTACACTAGCATCGGAGAGAATTTATACACCAGCATCCTGAACGCATGGGTCAGATTTATTCATAATGGAAGCTTCTACAAAACAAAGCGAAAATGTGGAAAATGTGCATCATTGACGGATACAACTGTTAGTCGTAAAGCTTCCATAAACCATTGTAGACAATAACGCGACCATAAGTGTTTGTACAGAAAACAATATGACATTTACACATTTATTCGGTATGCCACTTTCCAACAGAATATTGAACAGAACATCGTGGTACACTGACTTAAATTCAGCCTTGTTGACTTGGAAGACGGCTATTGCGAGACGGATATATACATGACGCTGTACAAGAACTTGCTTTAAAGTAAAAGTATTATTCGTAAAACCTCGGCTTGGTCTGAATCCGGCTTTTCCTTCTCTTGTAAGATATTCAAGCACAGTGTATACTACGTCATCAAACTATTTCAAATTAAGTTTTTGAAGATAGAAATGATGGACAAATCCATCCAAAAAGCCGACACAGTCTCCAACTCTCATATAGTCACAAAAGATTAGTCAGCGTCCTACAAATTACATTACCACCATCCTTAAATAATGTCGAAGGCAGATCATCAAGATCTATTATGTGGATTTGACCGCATTTTTCTTGTGCTGGACACTTGATAGCACTCGTAGGTCGGTAAAATCTTGAATACTGTACATTTTCAGGTTCTCCGATTATTGGCCTTGAGTGATGGCTCCTCATTTGTCCCTTTTTGTTTAAGCCTTCCATCAGCTGCTTGTCTGAAAATGACGTTGGGGCAAGATTTTCCACTCTTTTTGTTTCAATAATTCGAGACCTTATTTCTAGTCTCATCTTCAGGGTTGACACAATACGAACAAGGACAAACAACTTGTATCCTCATTCAAGACAGATCTATTTATATTTATTTCAATTCCTAAAGTATTTTTTATCGTCTGCCCTAATATCCGGTCTTCATGCCTAATCTCTAATACTTAAATGTATACGCAATTTTATCATGCACCCCTCTCCGCACACAACAACCTATATATATATATATATATATATATATATATATTATATATATATATATATATATATATATATATATATATATATGCATATAGTATATACGTGAGTATGTCTATATTTAAATATTTGTCCACTTTATCCCTAAATTAATATAAATGTATATATATATATATATATATATATATATATATATATATATATATATATTTATATATATGTAAGTCAACATATAAGTAACTATGTAAGTTCCCCCGACAGCACACGATTTACTATAATTATTACCAAATTACCTATTTCTAACTCCATCTAATTTGTTCCGTTTTCTATCTCAAATTCATAGTCGCAGTCTCTTAGTTGGATTTATTATTAACTCTGATTCCTCCAATCTACGTTTCCTTCTATTCGAGAAGGCTTCATTAAATATGGGGCCTAATGATTTTTCTACAGATGTCATATTCATGACGTTCATTCCTGATTTTATTTCAATTGATTCCGTAATCAACCTGGTTAATCTATTTCGGTTACATAGTGCAATCCGTTTACAGCCATCCCAGTTTATCTGATGACCTGTCTCCATTGAGTGCCTGGCTAGATCTGATCTACGATTACGTCCATGTTTGCATGCAGTTTTATGTTCCACTCTACTTACCTTTATTGAACGCATGGTTTCACACACACACACCCCACACACACACACACACACATATATATATATATATATATATATATATATATATATATATATATATATATGTAAGCGGTTTTGACACATATTTAAATGGAAAAATAAATTTAAACAGGATATGAGTTTAAATGTGTGTTTGGTTGAAATACGATTGGTTAGTGTAGGCTCCGTATTCGATCTCTTTCTATAACATTTTGCATACAGGATGGGGTTAGGTCAATTGAGTTTTTGAGGATTACTACAATATTGAAATAAAAAATTTTGTTGATACTTATAAGTGTCCAGTACAGCAATTAAAAATAGAGACATCATGGATAGGCGTGTATATTAATCCACAAGATTTGCTTATAATTATTCTAGAAATGTCACTTTAGTGGAGTACACATATGTGTATAAGGGTTGTAATGTGCGAGGAGAGGTGACTTGGATAATTTTGCGTATACATTTGAGTATTAGAGATAAAGAATGAAGACCGCATATTAGGGCAGACAATAAAAAATACTAAGAATTAAAATAAATATAAATAGATCTGCCTTGAATGAGGATACCACATTTGCCCCAAGTTGTTTTTCCCTGTGCGTATTGTGTCAACCTTGAAGATGAGACTAGAAATAAGGTCTCGAAATATTGGTACAAAAAGAGTGGATAATCTTGCTTCAACTGATGGAAGGCTTAAACAAGAAGGGACAAATAAGAATACATCAATCAAGGCTAACAATCGGAGAACCTGAAAATGTACAGTATTCAATATTTTACCGACCTACGAGTGCTACCAATTGTCGCGCAAAAGAAAATGCGGTCAAATGCACAACAAGAAGGACAGCACTGAGCAACAAAACTTAAAATTTAAGAATATCTATTATGTTCAGAGATAAGAATGCTTTCCGCATTCCAAACTGTAATGGGTCTTCGAGATTTGCGTTCTACATTTTTGATACAGGCGTACTTTCAGAGATCAGGAATGACGCATATGCTTATAAAATTTTGTGTTCAACCCAGGCACGGAAGCGGTAAATTTTATTCGTTATTAGATTATTGATGCAATCATTTATTATTTCTATAGCTTTTCGTTTTCTCGGATCCGCTACTCGAATAATTTAAAACAAACATCGCCTTTTACATGGAGTGAACGCTCCACTCAGATCTTCAGCCTTTCTTATTCAGCTGGATTCAAGATAGACGTTTACACTGTGCTTAGGTTGACGTCATATAGCTCTTCGGGTATTCTTATTAGCCTACTTAGCAATAACTTAGCACCCAATCTCGAGAATCTCCATCGGCATTTCATAGACCAAACGACTGATTTTACGGGAACCCACAAAGACACATACATTTATTTCCGTCTAAAGTGAAGTTGCATTTTCATTATTATTATCAATTAGCATCGATTTTTTGAAAAGCTTCAATGTTTCTTTCTTTGTTGGAAAGATAGCTAGCCGAGTTTGCATACATCTAATTACGGTTTATTCTGATTTATCTACATCTGATAAGTGCGTGGTTCATGGCGATAAACATGTTCCAAACGACCGAAAGTCCGAAATGCAACTACGCCATCTAGAACTAATTGCTGCAGAACCTATTTGAGTCCACAATTTCCCCCGTGCTAGATGGTGCCAATTGATGCAACGCCTTAAACTCCTAGAGTATAATCTATGCTCGTGCACCAGACGTGCACCATTATCTTTACGCATTGATCTTAAAGTGTATCTGCCACCTAGTTTAAATTCTGCATAGCTTAAGCACCCAGGTTGAGCATTCACGTCACCTGTATCTAAGATTTTATCTGAACTTCTTGCTTCAATTAGTAAAGATGTTAGGTTGGAGTAGAAGACGTACTTTTTTCTTGTGCTGCAATCAGGGGGACAATATTCAGATGTAAAAAAGGCAATATTTGTTAAGGCTTTTGTAATTGATTTTAACAGACGTTTTAAACGTATTGCGAAACGTCAGCTGTTTGTTGGGATCCATTCAGTTAAACAAATTTCGTAAGTAAAATGCAGATTACTCATGGCCCGACTTGAGAAAACTCCATAGCGCTAGAGGTTCGAAGCAAAAACACGTTTTGGTGCAAAAAAATCTGTAATACTCATAGGATCCTGCATTCTAGTTTCGGATACGCAAAATATATCAATTTCTTTTAGAACACAAGCCTTAATAAAACTCATAGTATTCATTCCATGTGTACAAAGTAAAAGAAATTTTAACAAATAAAAGAACAGCTTCATTCTCATATCTACAAATAAAAATGTATGTATATATCTTTATATATAAATATATTGCTGGATTCTGATTATAAATTGCTACTTCGTACGTCTGATATATGTGCTACCGCACATACATGAGAATTTGTAGACAATGAATGATTTAGAGAGAATTGGCAATTGATTTTTGGCATCCAACCTCGTGACAGCCTCAGGAGCTCCCTCGATGCGGCCCATTATGTCAATGATCAATGCTCCACAACATAAACCAGCCAAGTTTCTCTGCAAAATACTTCAACTATTACGAAGCATCATAAACGCAAACACTATTAAGGACTCATTCGAATTAGCAAATGAACTGAAGGGGAAGAACATCCTACAGAATAAAATGGTCTCGCTTGACCTCTCATCCTTATTTATAAATATACCACTGGTTAAGAATACGGAGATCTTGTGTGACCTCATCAAAAATGAGTTTTTTGACTTTCCTATAGACACCAATGACATCAAAGACCTCATATTAGCATGTACTAAAAACGTGCAATTTACATTCGAAGGGATATACTACCGCCAGATCAATGGTGTAGCCTTGGGAAGTTGCATCGCACCCCTCCTGGCAGATGTAAACATGTATCACCTGGAAAAAACGAGCCTAAAAGTTATAATTGACCAGTGCGCACTCTAAAAAAAGGTATGTAGATGATATCTTGTTGTTCATCTCAGAAGCAGCAGACATTTCCGAAATCCTCAAACAAGCAAATGGAGTCGATCCAGACATCAAATTCACTCTCGAGGTAGAGAAAGACGACAGTTTTCCTTCCTTGACATCAAAATCACTCGAGAAGCAAACGGAGATTTGACACTGGCCATACATAAAAAATCCGCTTTCACCGGACAATACATTCACTACAACAGTAGTGTGCCAAAATCCCACAAAAGAAACTTAGTAAACAACCTAGCAAACAGAATCAGGAAGATCTGCTCTGAACACAAGATTGAGGAAGAACTGGGCTACCTCAGGAAAATTTTGCTAATGAACAACTACCCAGAGCGTTTCATTGATGTCAACATCAGACCACGGCAGATTCGTACTAGAGAGGATACCGTCAAGCAGGGTTTCCTAAACTTACCATTTAGAGGCGACGTACCAGCCTCAATAATTGCACGGCGGCTGAATAGAATAACTAAGGACAACTTTCCCAGTGTTAAAGTTAATATGACATTTAGTACACAGAGAATCATGAGGTTGGATGCCAAAGATCAATTGCCAATTCTCTCCAAATCATTCATAGTCTACAAATTCTCATGTATGTGCGGTAGCACATATATCGGACGTACGAAGAAGCAATTGATAAACAGAATCCAGCAACATTTGCCACAGAAATTGATTAACAAAGGCTTGGCACCGTCAGGAAAATCAGCTATTTCCGATATATATATATATATATATATATATATATATATATATATATATATATATATATATATATATTGAAAGTGCAGAAAAGTAGAAAATATAAACGTCGAGGGAGTGTCCAATAAAAGGAACAATAAATAAGTTACGTGCAACAGCTCCAGATCACGCAATTGATTGATCGTTCCCCTACTTCAAACTCTCTCTATGTTGATATTTTGTATTCTATTTGGCCTTTTCATTTATATATATATAGTATATATATATATATATATATATGTATATATATATATATATATATAAAGATATTCATTTGTTGATACTTGAGAAGAATATGAGAAAGAAACGGAACTAATATATATGAAAGTATGTATTAGGTGTTGCGAACCTAGTAACATATTAGTTCAGTTGTGACTAGAAGGATAAACCAAAGGCAGCACGAACGGAAAGAATAATCTCATGCACATTCGTTTCGTGCTTACTGGCATCCACAATGCATATTGCATTTTAAAGAGGATTATGCTGTAACTGAAACGGAAAGACAAGTAAGGAAGGTAGAATTGGAAGTAAAACCATCTGCAGTAGCCTGATTTTGTTTATCCACCAGACATGTCTTAGCAGATAAAACAAAAATTTTCACCCTGCTCGACAACTGATGCATTATAGGTGCACTATAATTCGTATTGCCCAGTGTTATATTTGGTAGTAAAGGTACAATAGACCGTACCGCGCAACCAATGTTCGTTTAATCATTGATTGAGTGGGTGGTGATAAACAATTATTTAAATCAGTTTCGCAGAATCGAGATTAACGCCAATAATGTTCTCTTAAAATGTGAAAAACCACGGTCAAATAAGAAAAACTAATTTTTTCGATTTTAATTGAACGCCAATTCTGCTTTCTAGCCAGTCGTACAGCATAGCTTAACTTTACCAACTGTTCTCGTTTATTGTACGAATCAAATATTTTAATGGGGCGTATAAAAAGGAAGAATTAACACAGCCACAAAGGTGCTAGTTGTCTGATGTTGATTGAAAATCTTATTCACTCAGTTAGAATTTTCATATCTACCGACTTTTCTAGAATATTTTCTCAAATAATTTCCTAAAAGTAATTATCTCTATTTACATTCTAAGGTAATTCTAAAACGAAAGAATTTTTGAGGTTCGAATCGAGAATTGCAACACATCATTTCTATGACATATCAAATAGTTTTAATCCGTAAAAAAGCATTTACAATAGATCATAGATTTAAATTTTAACAATCGATGATTGCACGGATGGTGCCAATTCTTTAAATGACATTTGCGAGCTTCAGATAGGCACCAATCCCAATGTATTTAACCAGTTGTATAGCATAAAATATACGTCAGTTACATGTATCGACAGGTATCGACATTCTATGGTCATAACCAGAACACGCCGGCAAACTGACTAGCGAGGATTTGACAGAAATTCACATAAGATACACTATATTTTGCGACGAATTAAATACAATGAGATTTGTGTTTAACTTAAGCTTTAAATTTAAATTAAAGAATAGAGCTTAGAATTTTTAATATTTATAATAAAGAATAAGAACAGCAAACTAGTAGACGATATCAAATTTCTTGTGTTATTTCTTTACTTGCGTCTAGTTGAATTAAACATTGTATAAATTTGAAAGCATGTAAAAAGTTCAGGAATATTACCGCAATAAAAATAGTGTTCAAATACGCGACTGTACATACAGAGGCAGATGAGAGTTTGGTTGGTTTGACCATTTGAATATAAGCAGTGTCTTCGATAGAAATCAAATGCACGTTACTAAAAAATGAAATTTGCGTCAATCGGAAAAATCTGTTCGCGGTTAAACACTGATGAAATCAACTTTAATAAGCCAGTCTGTGTGAATGTAAAAACTAATGATAAAAGCATTCGAAAGCATAAACTATCGACATGCCTCCTCGTTGGTTAAGTTTTCATAGCAGACTGGTGATTAAAAACTTACTGACTGCGCGGGCGGTGAAGTAAAGTTTGCGTACTTAAAACAAAAAAAACAATCCCATTTTGTTCAACCAGTCGCACAATATAGCTCAACAACCGTCAGTCACACGAACCGGCGTGTACCGTCTATCGTGGACGAAAGCGCAATTCACATTTAAGTGATAAAAAATAAGAAATGCGGCTATCATCCATAGTACACTTGTATGCCTACCACATACATACCACATGACTTTAAATGCCGGCTGTACAAAATCTATGCAATCACGAGCATAACACTTTGAAATAACCGCCAACAGTAGGTAGGTTATATCATGTATTTAATGTAGGTTATATGGTTAAGCAGTCATTAGTTTGTGTAAATAAAATAGTTATTCAATGTTAAACACAGTTCACACCTAACTTAAGATTTGCCGAATCCAAACCAATCAGGAGCTCACGGAAACCAAATTACAAATATAGAAATATTATTGGTATAAAAGACATGATCGAAATCAAAATGCACAATGTAAATTCAATTTTTCTGGATTTGTAAAAACAATGTCAACTCGGCAAACTGCCGATGATTTTAAATTTAAATTATACACGTAAATATTGATTACACGCGAAAACAGATCATTTTAGCAGGTAATTGGAAGATTGCACAACAGTTGGAAATTTAAGTGGTTAGTGGGGTAGTTTAATTAGAAGCTGAAATTGTACTGTATAGCGTTTGTGTTATAAACAAGGAGAATTGTGTTGCAAATAGCCATTACAAAATTAAAAAAAACTGGCAGCTTGTTGACGATAAATCATACGAAAAACAAGCACGAGGTAATCCGCAGATTCTGAATATTAACAGTTTCAATTCGTGTCCTACAATACTAAGAAAACATGACCGGTCCCTCAGATAACTTATAAAAACGTCCAATTAATTGATTTACGTTAAAATTATACTCAGAAAAAGTTTTGCACGGGCATATTGCAGAATAAAAACAAATACAGTAATAAAATAGTTAAATTCGGTAACAAAAAATATTTACAAAAATATATCTGTGGAAAATGTACTATCACACAAAATGAAATAATCAGCAATATGGAATGACTTCTTGAGTAAGTTCTATGCTCAATCACGTTTAGATGCGTTCCAAGTTATCCTTTCAATTTGATTAACACACTGAAGCATTAATGGATTCAAGTTAGTTATGTTTTTCAACAGAAAGGATTCCCTTTCTCGTTGAAACGGCGTAGACAAATCGAGAGCCCAGTCATTTTTTTTAAAACTACAAGTTGTCTCTTTACATACTTATTTACTTTTACCATAAATTTCTAGTGAATTAAGCAATCATAGAAAAGTAGAGGAAGTGGACGCGATAACAGTCAAGTGAAAGAAAATTGAAAACAAATACGATAATTTAAACACAAAACAATGGAAATCATAAGCAGCGTCAAATGTCTCGTATTACTTAACTAAATAAATAGTGGCGCAGCACTGGCCTCTACTGATGAAAAGATAAAAAGGTATGAAACGCAATCACCAGTCGGATTGCATCTTTTATATAATTTACGTGGATATGACATCCTGGTTGCGTAACCATGTATGTCACACCTAAAGCACATACTAGCAGAGCGTTCTTTTGCAGTTCCTATGCAGACTCACGCACACCAAGGACTACTGCTATCAAGATATCTCAATCTAGCGACTAGAATATTATATCGTTTCTGCAGGTCGCCGTTTTGTTCATTTTCCGGGTCAACTGTTGTGTGTTGTCTTTTCAGAATAAACTTCACTTAATTATAAATTCGAGGCGAAAATTTTCTCGATCTTCTACAAAAAAATTAGGGAACCAGATTAAATTACCTTAACTGGCCAATTCGGCGTTGTTTAATTGACACAAGTATGATTCATTTCTGTGCCAATGTCTCGAAGCATGCTCTATTCTCATTTTTTTGCACCAAAAATTCACTGTGTTCGATTCTAAAAAAGGTGCAAGAGCACGTGCTTCGAAATATTGACACAGAAATGAATTATACTAGCTTCAATTAGACGACGTCGCATAGGAAATTTTAGCTAACTTCGAAATAAAGAGGGGGAGAACCACAGCACCAATTGTTCGACGTAAGCATTTATACAGCAAATGATAAATTTAATTCAAATAAGCCTAACTAAAGATGCTACCGCAGCGGCTAGTGTAAATTTCTGATTTCTAGACAGATAGTTAAATTAATGACCAAATTGTCATGAACGAGGCATATGCATATTCAACTTTAGGTATTTATGTGTAAATGTCATCCGCCGAATGCAAATAAATTTATTTCAATAAATAATTTGCAAACAAACAGCATGATATAAATTCTATTAAAATAGTTCGTCAAATAAAAACAAAATCTAGCTTAGACTAGCATATTTTTCTCTTCCGGACTGCCATTATTTAAAAAAACAAGACTTTAACTAGATTTATTAGGCAAGCACAAAATATAGGAAATAGTCTCGACTGTCAAATAGAACAATATAATATAACAGAAACATCTATATTATTAATGGCCAAGATACCTAAGAATAAAAGATGCACTCATAAAATTATATTTACGGTAAATACACTGGTGGCACTGTAAAAAAAAAACTAATTTGTCAAGTGAAACAATGCAATTACAAATCATGGCTAGGAGACGAAATTCGCAAGACATTTACCCTAAGGAAGCAGCATAATAAGCAACCGTAGAAAGATAAGCAGCATTCTAACCAGTAAATTCGAAATATTTCGAGAAAACAAGGTAAATTTTCGAAGGACAGAGAAGTAGGCAAGGGAAGTCTTATGAAATTCTGTCCAAGTAGCGCAGTATACTACAACCGGTGACACGATATAAGGAATAGGCGAGCTTGTATGTCTACCCAGCCCACACATAACTGTAAATATTTCTTATAGTTGCGCGGAAGTGAAGCATAGGTATTAACAAACTGATGAACTGCTGTGTATGATGCTGATCTTTATGCTCTTTGCACATAAATCGCCAAAAACGCAAAGGGCTACGCGAAAGAAAATATCAGGTCCACCAAGTGAACAACTAGAAGACCAGCAAAACCAGCTGTAATTTCACTGCGTGTATGATGGCGAAAATTCTTCGCCTGAACCATACAGTTGGCATCACCAGACAACAACATGCAAAAGCAATAGAAACGCCACCAAATACCAACAAAGTTGAATGTAGGAAACAATGTACAAATGAGTTATTTCAGAGAAGCAAGAATCGATGATGCAGGAGAAAATTCAAGTTTCAAACAGCTGAGCTGATTTTTAGCCCAAAATTAAGGGTATGAACAAGCTGGTGCCGGTAATATGTGACCAAATATACAGCAGATATATATATATATATATATATATATATATATATATATATATAGGTCGTTATCTAATATTGCTTGGACCTTCAGCGAGCTAAAACACAAGTCTGATACTGCTAGGCTTCTGATTATCGTTATATATATATATATATATATATATATATATATATATATATATATATATTAGATAACGACCTAAATCGATTTAGACGTTGATCAAAATGCACAGATATACTAACTGGGTAAAAATAGGTTAGTATAACTTTGACTACCATATTAGCAGAGAAAAGAAAGCGCGACTTTATAACCCACCATTGTAGGATCAGTGTTTAGTATCAAAAATACTACATTAACATTAATTTAATTCACTGTTTCATGCGTTCAACGGTAGTTACCTAAGAGGAAACATGACTGGGCATATTACATTGAGGAGTTATATTTGATTTGCTGCAAACCCCCAGACTAATCAGCAAGAATGGCGCAACGCTTATACAAATAAATCGCGGTTCCGAGAGTACGTGATGTTCATGTTAAAATAAAAAAAATGTATTTGATTTAAGCTAAAATTGTAGCGATGATGTTGGTTCCAATTGTTTTGTGTTGAAATGTGAAAAAGACGAATGGGAGAATCGAATAGGATCGATCAAATTAAAAGATTCGTTTTTCAATGATCCAACGTAAATGCCATTCAAACGTCAATTCCAGCATTGAATCTGTTTTACTAGGAAAGCAAAGTGTGTGAAATATTTAATCAACTATCTATGAAATTTGCTCTTCGCTGCGCCTATTTATAGTTTGTATTGTTACTTATAAATGAAATCTCAACATTTCCAGACCCATTCTATTGATTATACCTGTTAATAGGTGTGTTAAATCCTTCATATAAGGCGGTCCCAATGAATCTTGAGCTACACTTCCGACGATTCATGGTATGTATTCACCCTTGTTAAATGCTTATTATTTAAGCATGAATACACGCGCGCTTGCTAACAGATTAAGCACTCACAATAAATAATATTTTCCACATTAAGAATGCATAAACAAGCAGTCTTACATTCTATCCTATAAAAATAATAAATCTATCTAGAAGAAGAATAGAAATTTATCAAATATCTATGCACGGATGATAGAGAAGTGTATAATGAATTTCTATTCTTGAGGATCTAGCAGTATTAGCCGCATGGGAAATCGAGTAAAGTAACGCGGTTCTACTATTAGTAGCATGTCGTTATTGATATTAACTAATTTACGAACAGAGTAATTTCTATGCATAGGAATGATGACAATAGGTTTAGATTGACAATCGTTAAGCGAAAAGTAAATAATTGATAGCGCAGCCAATGATTAGTTCTGAGAACATAAAATAATTTGCTGGTAAACACCAAGAAACAATCTATTTTGCAAGCATACAGAGAGTCTTGATTTTAAAAGCAACCAGAATGATTCTAAAGCTTCGGATGTCACGGCCACAAGGTAATAAACGTCAACAAACATTTGAACAATATGTTAATGAAAACGATCCCATTAAGAGCGCGTTTTAAAAACCAACCGAAAAATAGTTAATTACAGTTTACGGCGGAATTCAGCTTATCTTTTCGCAGTATGAATTGATCTCAATAGTTACCTTTGCGCGAGCAGCTAAGATTCATTCGACAGGGGAGAATAGAAAATTCTATCATAGCAATTTCAGTTTCACAAATTTAGCAACTAAATGTGAGAACTAAAATAATTTTGGCACTACAAAAAGCATATTAGTAATTGTGATTGGCGTGGGTTGCCAAGTTACTGATAATATCAAGCTGCAGCAGATTGAAATTCATTAAAATGTGCTAAAATTAAAATTGCTTTACGTGTTTAAAAATACCACTATTTGGCAAACACGCCTTGTAAAAGTACAAATTCAAATGCAATTATTTTAAATAAAAATAAAAATAATAAACTATACAATATAACACGATGGAAAACATTTGTACTATTCAAGACAATTGCAGCAGTTCAAAAATATAAATATAACAAATAAATATTAGTAATGGGCGATCTACTGTCCTACACACAAATATTCAGAGAGAGAGGGAGAGAGAGAGAGCTAGGACTGAACCACAGAGAGAGCATCAGTTCATCATGCTGTTGCAACGCTCTCTATTATGATGATGATGATGATGATTACAATAATTATATTAATGAAGCGACTGCTGAAAAGCAGAACGCATAAAAGTCAATCAATAGACAAGGTCGACGATGTGATCAATATGTACAGCGGAACCGAAATGGCCATGCGTAGGCAAAACGATGGAAGTGAAATATATCACATTAGTATAATAATGCCTTGCACAGGGAATAGTGTTGTGTTTAAGATTTTAAAAGTGGTAAAAAGTAAGTGCAACAACGAAAACAACTTAGCCACTTGTTTGAAAATGAAAATTTTCGCGAATTTTCAAAGCAAGCACTGCTTTAGTTCAACTCAAAGAAAGACGATCAACCTTAGCTACACGTGATACCGTGGTGGAAGAGTGTAGCAATTTGTAAAATAACGACGGCGGGCTGATCCACTGTTTCAATTAGATTGCGAGCTACCGCGGAGTTACACTTGCAAGTCTATCTGATTACCTCCAATACTAGCAAAAATGATGTCCAATCAGATTGAAAAATAGAGAATAAAATATGCACAAAAATAGTTCCTGTGCAGATTGCACGATGACATGTCACTAAATGAACACACACGCAAAGATACACACAGTATACATATTTATACACCAAATAATAAACAATTAATTCTACCATTGTGACGACGAGGATGAGATTGATAATGATGATTATAATCATCATCATCATCATTATTATTATTAATATTATTATTATTAGTAGTAGTAGTAGTAGTATTATTATTACGGAAGAAACATCAAAATTACATTTAGACTCACAATAATGCCAATAAAAATGAATAATCCTAAAGAATAACCAAAATACGAAAAATCAAAACTTAAACCTGTGGTAATCACATAAATTGAAGCAGAAATAATTAGAAAGCTTGAAAAGCACACTGAGCGTATCGAAAGAAAGGTTGTTTTGCATGACAGAAAAGCTTTTATTGTTTCAAGAAAATTAAATTCTACAACAAAAGCATTTTTTACGAGTGTCTCTTAGAATGTGTCAGCTTATTGTTCACAAAATACTAATCCGAACTGAGTAGACTTTTAACAACCTTATTATATAGCAAGATGAGAAGGATTTGCATAAAGTAACGGCTTCAGTTTGTTTTAATTAAACATTAGTACTTTTTAATTGCTGATGATTTTTTTTATTTTACCAAATTGAATTGTGATGATTTTACACCAAGATTGAAAATGTGGTAAATTAGACTGCGATTCAGCATTAGTTCTCTCAGCCGATCATTAGGGAATCACGTACAAAAGCATATTTATAATAATCAAAGCTCCAATTTATTTAGTTGCACGGAAAATTTCAATCCATGTTAACTAAGATGGACGAATTGGCAAAATACTATTCAGATTGATGGCTTATTGCAGCGATACACAAGAAATACGAGTCGACACCGCTTTGAAGAGAAAAAATCCAAAAGATTTTGGAAAACAGAATGTTGAACCGGTTTGTAAACATCAATATCGAACTGTTTTTCGCAGTATCCAAGGTAATCCGAGTTCATTGTTCTCGTTTAGTCAGCGTTGAGCAGAATTTTTGAAAACATTTATGCGCCTACAAAACACAAAAACACTTGGTGAAATGCGCCACATGACGGCTAGCCGACCACATGTAATAGATGAGATATGCCGAATTAGGACAAAGGCCTAACTAAATATGTACAGACCGAACTCTACTATGATTTTTCTAATCAATCCAACCACCTTCAATCATAACGACAGCGTTTGTGGGCTATAACCAATCAACCATTTACAAATGAATGTTTATACCAATACATATACACGTGCGTGTTTGCATGCTCAATTCTATAAAAAAATTCCGGGCTTAAATCTTACGCCATCGACATATAAATAATTTAAATGAACGACTAGATACCTGAAAAAGTCGCTGAGTCTTGCTTGGCAAAACAAAGGTAGAAAACAAATGAAGATATTTAGCTTCACCGGTGCAGTGTGCTAAGATTCATAATCTAAAAGAAAACCTATTTACACTGCCATGGAATCTAGACAATTCAGATATAAGCTGGTAAACTATTAGAGCTTGCTATACTAACTAGCACTTCATTATCAGTGATTTAAAGCATAAATAAGGAAGAGAATGACACTTCAAAGCCTGACGCCGAAGCATGCCATTTACACAGGTAGAACAAATTAACGATCAATTGTTGCGCGGGCGGTGATAGCAATTATTTAAATTAAGGTCGCGATCTTGACACAAGCACCAGTCCTCCATTATATGCATACATAACACACCACTTATTTTGAGTTAACAAATGTATGTCTATAATGGAATTGATACTTATATCAAAATAAATAAATGTAGAACAATTATTTTCAAAGCTGAAAGTTTTTGAAACAGGCGTCTTACGAGCGATGGCCAAGTAAGACAGGTATACAGTTTAAGGCAGTTGAAACTATGTCTACATTCTTCTCACAAAGAATCACTACATTTAGTGACGAGGAACGAGCACAGACGAACAGTCGAGAAACATATATTCATTATTTGAAGTCATTAAATTCTGCTTATACGGCATCCCATGGATATATATATATATATATATATATATATATATATATATATATATATATATATATATATAGGCAGAAAGAAGCAAGTTGCTAATTAAAGTTGATGGGAGGGTTGTTTCATATGCATGAAGACATGTTGGCAGCTACAAAAAATTGTAAGTGAAAATTACGATAATGGCTTCCTTTCAAATCGATGTAATTATCGATATCGAAATCACAGAGCCAAACAATGCTGAACACTGCTTTACAAAAACACAGTGAGCATGCCAAAGCATGCTCATTAACAAAGACTGGCATCAATTTTGGCTCGAAGTTAATACAAAAAAGACCATCAAGAAAAGAGTTGTGCACACAATACAATTACCGTTTGTGTGCAATTTTACATGCACGTGTGTAAATGGCAATCGTGTTTGTCCACTATTTCCTGCCACATTCATTTTGTTCTACATTTGATTGTGTCATCATGCATACCGAATCTATATGTGCATACAAATAAATAAGCCTATGTTCGAGCGTTTTGCAAATATTATCAATCGATCGATGACAATGAGGTCACACTTATCATTAGAAAGCAAGCGTTTTGCACAAAATGTCTCTGTGTTCCGTTTTAACCAATAACGTTACAGTGAACTGGCTCATGAAAACATCATTCCTCATGCATGCATATGTTGTTTTAGGTTGAGTTTCTCGTTAAATTCTACGTCGATAAAGTAAATTCTACACTAAATAATACGAGCGCTCCACGAAATTACCACATAGATATAGGCGCGGTGTCATTAGAAAAGCTTTGAGTCTAGATATGGCTGCCAACTCAACCATTCATAAAGTCCCTACTCTAAATGTCTAAGTTAAAATGGACAAATTGGACGCGCATTTCATACTATCAATAGAGTATACCGGAGTCATAAAACACTGTCAAATAACATAAAGCAAGATAATTATGTTACTTTCGCTTAAAGTTTGTCATAAAACTGATCTTAGACGTGAAACAGAAAAGCTAAAGCAAAATCGATAAACGTAGAATGTACTTGATCAGCCATAAAACGTTAGAAAACCCTAAAAAACTTATTTTGGGTTTCACGATGTAAACGTGGCGTAACAAGAACGGAGAAAAAATAGAAAAAAGCATGAACTTTCACCTCGAAAACTCTGTACAAGTACCATACATTACAATGCGCATTTCTTCGATCCCGCATTACTTTGCTAGAAAGATTGTTTTCAACATTTTCAATCGGCTTTATCTACTAGCAACGAGCTTGGTAAATGGTAACAATTATTTACTTATCGAGCAATCTATTTGGTGTGGAAATGAGAAGGAAACGACTTACAGTCAATAGCCATAAGGATATCCTGCGAGAAGAATTGCAAAACCAAACCAGTAATACCGACATCAGTTTTTTGAATATTGTCAATGGTACGGGAGCAATGCAGCTATAATGCTCAAATAAGTTCTATCGACGAACGTCAACACAGGTCGTACTGACATACACGGTCGTCAGGGCATTCAGGAGAAAGGCTTTAGCAAGGCCAATTTCGTTTTGCTTGATCAGAATGTTTATTCAAATTGCGCACAGTTGACATCAAGCTGACTTCCATGCACTGTGATTGGTTTATACCTGGCTTCTTTCACTATATATTCTTAAGATTTGTTGGAGTATTTTATTCAGAAATCCCAGAAATCCGTATATATATATATATATATATATATATATATATCTGTGTGTGTGTGTGTTCGTATGAAAGTACAAAGTACAGCACTGTAGCTCGAAGCCAACGAAAAAAATAAAATAAACGACCACCGTTCGACAGAATCCTAGTCAGAGTTCAAAAGATAAATAATATTCGTCTATTCCAACATTTCGAAAAAGAATTTTGAAATTATTAAAAGTTCTGAGATAAGTTTTTTAGAGAAAAACGTTACATAGAAACGTTTTTAAGCTAAAATCACTGATAACATATACTGTTATTGCTATTTCCAAGAAAGAAATATAACAATCGATCAAAGAGTCACGGGTTAATAATATGATCGAAAAATCTTAAAATGGATCAAAAAATTAGTGAGAAATTAGACAAAGGAAATATATCATTAATAAAAATAAAGATAAATATTCAAATTAAACCGTAGCCTCCCAATAATCTATTTTATTTTCATCTGGAAACTATGAAAATTATGTGTAATTCATAGTTTACAAGGTATGGTGTACTTAGCTTCATCTGAAGAGTTTAATTTCATGCATAACGATTCTGGCCAATAGGCGGGATGTCACCTGGTCGAGACTAACAGGCAGACCTGGATAACTGTGAGATGTTGCTCAACAAAGATGAAGCCACGGCTTAGTAGATGGATGATAACATCCAAATGTTGTCAACAGATTAAAACAAGCCATATTAAGCGTAGTCGTGTAATCAGACAACGAGAATTTATTCGGATAAACAATTTAGATAAACACACAAATTTGACAATAACAGCCCCTTAGGACCAAGGGGAATAACAGGTAATTTATTTTGAAATAAGGTCATTTCTAAAGGATGTTAATTTATCTTGAACGCACACACTGAGTAAGGCACACATTAAAGTTAAAACGCCATTGCAATGAAACGAACTGATGGAGCGGCTAGAGAACAAGTCCTAGACGGGTACAATACTGATCAATATTGGTAGCCTGGCTAAACAGATAAACTTGTACACAAGTTAAATTCCTGATAGCTTCAGTCCACCGACAGCCGACGCCAAACCATGTAGGCGGTCAGATAGGATTGTTTCGCGCAGTTACAAGCAAGAGTAGGACCGAAAACCCGATTGTATACGGTTCAGGAGCGTGACCACTGACAAAAGCCAGCTGTTAAGCCAAATATCCCTGAAAGTGTAGTACAATGAGCGAGCGAATAATCGACAATACTCGGAATCAAAATCTACGCAGTTTTTGAAAGAAGGCCAATATTTTGCACATTCGGCAACTAGGCAGAAAGTAAGAGTCTAGAATGCCATTGACGGTGGACGACAAAATTTAAATTAGTACCCGCGAATGGAACAGCAGTTGAATTTATTTGCATTTTTTCCTCTTCTTCAACCGAGGTTTCATTGCATTTGAGTTATGCAATTTAAACAATAGCTCGCAACAAATCACCAAATGTCTACAGAGCACAACCGAAATCAAGCTAATCTGCACATGTGTGTAAGATTGTGAGAACATAGTTTTTATCATGTACAGGTCGAAGGATATTTTTAAATAATAACCTATAAACTCAGCTAGGAATGGATGACTTGGTTTTCCGGTAAAGCTAACACATAAATACGTATCTTATGGTTGTACAAAATCAAGGTATTAGTGTATCACGTTGAAATAATTCTGTTATGAATATGATGATACATGCCAGAATGTGCATCAGAGGCAAGATAAAAAGTCGCTGCATTTGTTTTACAGAAAAAACGCATGTGCGCGTGTTATTTTTAAAGGAATGAAGATATTTGTGCATTCACTTACCAGTTCTGCATATGAACAGTTTTGAAGCTTAGATATTATGAATAAAATTTTAATAAATCTGAGTTACGTGTACAAACCCTGTTTTTTGGTTGTACAACTTAAAACAAAAAATTCTCTTCGTTGTAGTTGGATAATAGAGACTGGCGATCCAACGACATTTTGACTATGTGACAGTAGAAATACAGATAAATTTGGCTGCCTCCCAAGGTTTTGATTAAAAAAGAAATAAATCGTGTTACAATCCAGGTAATATAAAAAATAGGTATATATAAATATAAAATATCTTGAGGATCACCTTCGCCAATACTAGTCAGGCATCTGAAAATTGCATCTATGATATGTTTAAGCATCAAAAGCCTAAAGAGCCAAACATTTACATACATGCGAATATTTTAAGCGAATGTGTCATTGCGGGTCGCGGACAGACCTGCTGTTTAATCATATTCAGTGAGCCTTCTGACATTTGGCCTGCAAATTAATAGGATTAGTAGTGCAATCAAGTATTAGTACGCAAGCATTTTGTTAAAATGGGTGTTTCTTAGTTTTTGTAACGAACAAACATTGTGAGCTTTTTGTGTTGACAAATGTAGCACCTCCTGCACATGCGATAATCTTGAGAGTTTACTAGTCATCGATGATTCAACCACCAAAGTAGAAGCAGACGCCCATCATTGCAATTTCGACGTCAGCTTGACGACGAAGCAGTAACCGTCTTACTGTCCACCAGCGAGCAGCAATTCATCATTGTGATCAAAATTTTTAAAACAGAAACAGATTGACCATCAACATACACAAATAAGCGAGTCATTATGAGAATGCGTCAAAATCCCTATGGAATAAGAAAAAAGGTTAATATTATTAATCTAAACTGTTATGAGCTATGCCTAAAACTTTGAGCCATTTCCCGAGAATTTTGACATTTATACCAAACAGAGCACATTACACAGGTGAACCAGGAAACAACTACAGAAAATTGAAATTCTAGTTGTACGTGAATCCTTGTAGAATATATATTTCATACCAAAAAAATATATATTACAGTTAAATACTGTTTGTTGCGAAGATCTAATATATATGCAAGTTTGTATTAGGTGTTGCGAACCTAGTAACAAATTAGTTCAGTTGTGACCAGAAGGATAAACCAAAGGCAGCATGAACGGAAAGTATAATCTCATGCACATTCGTTTCGTGCTTACTGGCGACTCATCAGTAGGAGCCGATATTACGCCCTTTAACCACTATATATTTGGTACAAGAATGTGGAATAATAGGACGGTACAATCTCCTAGACGAATGTGTAAACCTGCAATAGTGAAGCTAACATCATATAAAGTCAACGACAATGCGACTTCAACGCTAACTCACACTATATAATATATATACAGAGTGTGTAAAGGATACTAACACTATGGCTACTGTGTTAGTAACCGATACCAACATTTTTGTGCCGAAAAGGTACATGGTACTAACACTATGGTTTCCGAGTCGGTACATGATACCAACCTGATGAATATCAATTTATGCTAAAGTTCACCGAAATTGAGAATTACAACAATTTCTGAACACCCGTTCCTCCAGTAAATATTATCATCAGAAAAGTGCAAGTTCGGAGGAATAGTAGCAAGGTTAAAAGTAACTAAAATCGCCACATATTCTCAATAATACATATTGTAGCCAGAAGATGGCTTCTAAAACATAAAACTAGATTTTATGGCCCTGTCAGCTTCGATGGGCAAATAGGATGTATTAGTAAATGCAAACCATAACTGAGATCACGATAATGAATCAAAAGTTAAAGTGCAAACGTCAAGCCGAAAAGTTGTTAACGAGCATACATTGCAACAGCTGGTTGCATTTTCGTGGGCAGAAATACAGTTTGGGCATTCACGTCGAGTTGAATTAGTGCATTTATGCATCAGAACTCGATAACTTCGAGGCTTATTTTCTTTTCTAAATTGAAAATGCCCAAAAATGATCCATTCTGAAATATTATATTGGTATAAAACAGAGAATGGCGTTCTTTTTAATTTTTGAATCCCATTAAAATAATCATAAGACGTTAATAATAGATTTTTTATATGGAAGCAGTAAAATGTTTTACTATTTAATCAAATTAATTTTAACAGTTTTTCGGGGTTCCAACCAATAAAATTACCTAATTTCACTATTCAGCCTGGCAAAAATATGACTGAAACACGTGAATGTAACGTCGAATCGTGTCAATTGACCAGGATGTTCGTCCAATCGACACTGATTACTGGGTCAAATATACATTGCTGTTTGATTCTCATCAGTCAGTTCGCCGTAGTGCTCTGATGATGATCATGGAAGGACGAAACGCGTCAGTACGTGTTATGTTGTTCGACAACTGGTCAAATACAATGGACTTGGTGCCTAATACAACCTCGCAAACTTGATTTAAAGACTCGTTGCCACCATCTGCGCAATCAATGATTGTAAAATCAAGATGATTGTCCAATCGTCACAGATGACCGAGGCAAATATACATTGCTGGTTAATTATCGCTAGTTAAATTTTGACGTCGTGCTCTAAATATGATCATTGTAGGTTGACACGTGTCAGCGCGTGTGACTGACTGCAGCTTTGTTATGTTGTGCGAGTGGTCAGACACAACGGGATCGCCACTTATATAGAGTTAGCAAACTTGATTTAAATAATTGTTATTACCTCACGCGCAACTAATGTTCGTCTAATTAAACATGTAATAGATTCAGAAGTTGCGCAATTTCTGTTATTTGTTACGTTTGATATCTGTCTTCCTTTTTTTAAAATAAATTTAACGACTCAACAACTGTCGTGCTTCTCTAACTCATATAGATAAATCATGAAAAAATAGCAGAGTAGCAAAGTTAAGCAACAAAACATTCACCAAGCAAAAACTCACATGCATGTTTAAGATCATTTTGAGCAGTGAAGAACAACTGGCTCATTGAGTATACCTTGACGATTGATTTGTTTTGGTGCCTAAAAATATTAGCAAGCGAAAATTTCTGTTAGCTAATAAATTTTTACTTATATTTGTGAAGCAGACACACATTTCCAAACGACTTAATTTAGCTAGAATTGGGCTCGAAAATTCTGAAATGTAGTTTAACCTAACAAAAGCAGCAAAATAGTGGCTTGGCGTAAAAAAATTGTCTGCACACCTGATATAAATAATTCACATAATGAAAAATAAAGTAAACGACAATATATATCAAATATGAAATTGGAGAGTATTGTATTAAAAATATGCATTCGACTGTAGAGAATTTTCAATCGACAAAATTAGTCTAGAAAAATGTGTGTGAGTGGTCGAACAGACAAAGAATCAACACTCGTATTAGCACCGTATATCTTTGTCGGTATAAACTAGAAATTGAATAAAAAGCAAATTCAATTCATTAATTATACAGGCTTCGTTTTTATTAGGCACCAATACAACACATTGAAGAATTTCCACGGCGCGGCTTGAACCAGGGCACATTTCCGTTCAAAGATTGCCACTAATCCGCTGCGCAAACTAAGTTGTGCGACACATTAAATTTTAAGATACATACAACCTTTGTGTTATTATTTTCACTAGGTAGAGCCTATTTGGCGATGCTTTCAACCTAACGCTACAACTAGACTGATCAATAAAGATTATATAACAAAAAATTGCATGTAGTAAGCCGCTTGGTTGACGCGTTGCTTGATATAAAAGCCTCTGAAGCAAATGTGCCTGGTTTGAATCTCGTTCGTGGCGAAATCTGGACAGTACTTCAAGTGTTCTCTATGAGGATGAAACGGGTCTACTGGATGCGTTGTCTTTGCTACCTGAGACTATGTTTAGTTTATACTGACATATATATATATATATATATATATATATATATATAATTCAATATTATAATAAAACTTACCAATACAAAAAGGGTGACAATTATTCCTCCTTTGACTAAAAATTTAACTATGATGCTTTGGTCAATAACATTAATAGTTAACAATAATAGCTTCTTTCGCATCAGAGTATAATTTTATTAGTTTCTTTACAAGAGTAATAAATACATATTTTCATATATATATATATATATATATATATATATATATATATATATATATATATATATATATATATATATAGCTAGACAAGCAAAGAGAAATTTAACCAAATCGCAAGTATCTATTAATAGAACATATTATCCTGCTTCAGAAGCCCGCCAAATGTGTTAAAATACTATAACACAAACACTGGTTGTGCAGGTGGGGTGAGAGAGGCTTTCAACATGATTCAATTACACCTTGAATACACGTACGCATAAATTGCACCAACCAATTGATTCCGCGAGCCAGTTTTCGTCAGGGTATGATGATTATCAAACAAAGTCGAAACGAATCGATTGATATAAACACCTGACCCATTAAGTACATACATTTGCAGTATAAACTAAGAATCTTATAGTATAGGTTAGTGGGAACTTTGTGTCGAAATGGATGCCATATAAGCTCCATCTAAAAGAAAAAAGACTATCCGAGTTACATTAGTTAGTATATAACTGAAAATTGTGTGTAATGTGCGACAGGGTGGCTCAGTGGTTAGAGCACCTGATACCAAAGAAATAACATAGAATTATTAGTTGGCCTCCGAGAGTAATCACAAGTATAAACTATAGAAAAACTTCAGTAAGAATGAAATAACGTCTCTTAACTTCATGGAAGCGTGTATGTGTGTGTGCGCGTGCAAGTACAATGAATAATGACAGCCATCTTCGGATACGAACCGGAGCAACACAATGGTTTGTTTTAACGAGAGGCATGGTGAACTCCTTTACCAGTGGAACATCTTAGGATAACGTTGTCAGTAAGACTGGCAACAGACTGTATTTTACCAATTAAAAATGATGATGATAATAATAATAATAATAGTAGTAAAATTCTGTATTGGAAGCGATTTCAACATCACCTAAAGGTATAAACGTTGTAACATGTAGATGGGACGATGCTATACGGTCTTAATGAAGATTAATGGAAGACTACAAATATTGGTAATCTAACTGTGAATAATGGCTCTATTATAACTCCGCTGAATATCAAATCTTTTATGATTCTCACTGGATGATATAGAATTAGGTAATAGGTGTTGCGCACCTAGTAACAAATTAGTTCAATTTTTATACGCTTCGATATATTGTGTTGGTATTAGATAAGTATTAGGAAGGGAATATGTTCCTTTAGAAATATTAGTCGTGCTGCAGTAGTCTATTTAAGTTAAGCTATTTTCAGAAAAAAATATTCTTTAAAAAATATGTATACTTGCAGACACAATACGTCTATGTATTACGCGTTTTGCAACTCAATGCAGTTAGATACTGTTTGTGGCGGAGACCTAATATATATGTAATTTTGTATTAGGTGTTGCGCGCCTAGTAACAAATTAGTTCAAATATGACCAGAAGGATGAACCAAAGACAGCGTGAACGGATAGTATAATCTCGTGCACATTAGTTTCGTGCTTACTGACGACTTATCAGTAGGAGCCAGTATTACGCCCTTTACCAACTAAATATTTGCGTGAGGAATTTGGGAAAATAGGACCACACATACCCACATCCCTCACCCAAATATTATGTGGGTAAAGGGCTCCTATTGATGAGTCGCCAGTAAGTACGAAACAAACGTGCACGAGATTATACTTTCCGTTTTTGCCGTCTTTGGTTTATCCTTCTGTTCATATTTGAACTAATTTGTTACTAGGCGCGTAACACCTAATACCCAATTGCATATACAGTAGTTCTCCGCCACCAACAGAATCTAACTGCATGGAGTTGCAAAACGCGTAATACATAGACGTAGGTATACACAGTTTTTAAAGAAAATTTTTCCCGAAAACAGTTTAAATTAAATAGACTACGACAGTACAACTAATATTTGTAAAAGAGCAAATTCCTTTCACAATAAATGTCTAATATCAACACAATACATCGAAGCGTATAAAGATTATAGATAGCACTAAATTTACATAAATCCCACGTTTTCCAAACAGCTTATAACAAAGGAGCTATGAAAACAAAATAAATAAGAAAGCAGCTATGGTAAAATGTACGGGAAACTACTATATTTACTCATTATTTCGAAGAAGTAACGTATCTGCAATGCTGAATTACGATTCGCGTGTTCATTAATAGTTACGTTTTGTTTAAGACTTGGGGGACATTCCAAATTTAGCATGAATAAGACGTTTATTCTCATTCCGGCGTTCGTTTCGTGTCTACTGAATACCAGAACCCTTAATATAGTTGACAAAGTAATGCTGAGAAATGTTTGTTTAAATCCTCTAAAAAATGCACATTATAGCTATATTATTGTCGATTTTCTATGCCCTCATTCACAATGCGTTACTAAATCACCAACTATGCAACAATATTTTCCGGTGCTTCAAAACAGGTCACTTCGCCAAAAGCCTCATGTTCCAGCCTCGAAAGAGATTTTGAACAATCGATCCGGTCAACTACAACATCAGTGCAAATGAATGCAGTATTGTGCTAAAATAGTCAGCAACTACAACTTACCTGTTCAGAAAAACTGGTGTGCTTTTGTGTAAGTCCGCCGTTCAATAATTTAGATTCAGATGATAATATGTCAACTTGGCCATGAAAATTAACAGCGCGATTGTCGATTAATTCCGGAAGACTATTTTTCTGCAACTGCTCACCGTTTTCGTGGCACAATACATTAGCATTAACGTAATGGTTATTCTTCTCATCAAAACCGAGACCAACACCAAGTCCACACTCATTGTGAGCATCTTCATCTAGATCGGTTCCAGCTTCTTCCTCGACATCAGCATCTTCAACACCATCCTCGTCGTCGTCAGCCAGATCATTTGGTGTCGGCTCATCAATCAGAACGGCATTAGCCAAAATCGGATGCTCTTCTGCTGCTTTATCTGAACTTCCCACAAAGTCAGTGAGCATCGCAACTAGACTCGCAGGGCCATCACAGATTACTATCTGTGCCTGGCATCTGGTCGACAGAAAAGCCTGAATTAAATACTGGATTCAATGTGTACCAGTGAGTGTACATAATGTAAGTACATTAAAATACTAATTTAATGAGTAAGAATCCAGATTCAGAATAAGTTAGATTCTACCCAACCTGTGTTTTTTTCGTAAGAAAATAACGGGTATAAATCAAATGTATTACATAGAAAAAGTTAGCATTTTATATTCTCTTAAAATTTCATTCTATAAAAGTGTATTCTAAACACATAAATAATAAACTGTAAAATAAGCAACGTGAATTTAATCACCCATAATACCAAATATAATCAAATCGGAAAAAGGTACACTTCTTGTTGTGAATAACGCTGGATGCAGATTTCAGTGAGTTTACCCTTCACGCACTTACGCTGATCTCTTGCTTCCAAAAGGCGAAGGTAGTCGCGCACACTTGCTTTACTAAGCAATCAATGGTATTTACCTTATTTAAGAGCATTACGACATGTTTCCACGTATGAATAAAACGTGTTTCCCCATTTGTAGGTTACCATTATAAAAAAAATATGTTGTCCTAAACTGCAAAGTAAAAACAAATTATTCGTGCAATATCATTAACATGGCGCTTCTACAGAAGCATATAAAATGACGCTTTGTATTGTTTTTCTCAAGCATAAATATTACAGAATAATGAATAAATTAATTAATTAATAAACAGAATGTCGTGTAGACTCAGAATAACATTGGATGACAACTGAAGTTTATCCAGTAGGCCCGTTTTGTCTTTATTAGCCACTCAGTATTAGTAGCCACAACTATCGCAGCCACGATTTGAACACAAATGAATTTGGTTCAGAGTATCTCAGTTACTCCCCTACATCATCATCATGAGTGGGACAAAATAAACTTGGCAATGGTGACTGATTTTGTTTTTTATTTTTACATATAGCTTATTTTTCAGAAATAACAAAAAATATTATTAATAAAGTCCATAGAAAAAAGAATAATAATATTTCAAATTTATAGTCTCAAAGTGTAGCTGGTTTTAAACTTTAGCATTATACATTGAACGAGAGAACTGCACAATCCAAGAATATGTTAATGGAAGAATACGGTAGCAGTGCAGTTAGAAAGCGGACTGCCTACCTGGTTAGTCATGCTTTTCTGTTTGAATATATGGTTATGTTAGATAATGTTTGTGGTACAAAACTAACATATATTCAATTATACATTACGTGTTTCGCAACTAGTAACAAATTGGTTCAAATGTGACTAGAATGGTAAAACAATTTAACAATAATTGATTGCGCGTGTGGTGGTAACAATTCTTTAAATCAAGTTGGCGAGCTTGAAGTAAACACCAATCCCATGGTATTTAACCAGTCGACTTTGATTTCCATATATATATTCAATGCGGTTTGATCCTCGATAGTCAGTTTGCCATCGTACTCTGATGATGATCATCGAAGTTCGAAACGCTTCAGTGCGATGCGGCTGGCGGTAGTTTTGTTATGTTGTTCGTCGACTGGTTAAATTAATGGGATTGGTGTTTACTTCAAGCTCGCAAACTTGATCTAAAGAAAGGGTACACCAAAGACAGCATGAACGGAAAGTATAATCTCCTGCACATTCGTTTCGTCCTTACTGTCGACTCAACAGTAGGAGCCGGTATTAAGTCCTTTACTAACTATACATTTGGGTGAGTAACGTGGTAAAATAGGACGGTACGAATGTCTAAATCTGCATTAGTGAAACTAACTTCATATTAAGGCTTCGGGAACACGCTATATATATATATATATATATATATATATATATATCATATAATTTTTATTTTTGTACATGAAGAGAGTACTATGAATTTTATTTAGGTTCGCATTCCATAGGAATATATATTTATATATATATTTATATATTACAGGCTTGAATATATTATATATAGTTAGTTGGCTTTGAAGTCGCATTGTCGAAGACTTTATATGAAATTAGCTTCACTACTGCAGGTTTTCACATTCGTATAGGTGATTGTATCGTCCCGTTTTATCATATTTGTAACCAAAATATATAGTGTGCATAGAGCGTAATACTGGCTCCTACTGAGTCGCCAGTAAGCACGAAACGAATGTGCACGAGGTTATACTTTCCGCTATGCTGTCTTTGGTTTATCCTTCTGGTAATATTTGAACTAATTTGTTACTAGGTGCGCAACACCTAATACACGATTTTATATTTTTAAATGCTTCTATATTTTTGATTTAGAACACCCATGTAACCACTGGAATTAGAACTTTTTTAGTTATAATTTCGAATGAACCACTGAACTAATGTATATATATATTGGTTTTTATTTTTATTGATTTAGATAGCCCACATAGTTATTGGCGTTGCAAACTATTTTGTGGTATTTCTTCTGTCGAAACTTTCTTTAATTGTGAATTGTTTGGTGTAAACAGTGCTTTATAGTTAGCACAAGCAATTCATTATTTTTTGCCGTAGTAGCAGACTAGCATGATTTCTGCTTAATTTACAATGTATTGAGAAATATTGTCTACAAAAATTCTACACATAAGCTATATAAGCCAACAATGTTTGCTATTCTTTAAATCAAGTTTGCGAGCTTGAAGTAAACCCCAATCCCATTGTATTTAACCAGTCGTCGAACAAAATAACAAAACTACCGCCAGCCGTAACGCACTGACGCGTTTCGACCTTCCATGATCATCATCAGAGTACGACGGCAAACTGAGTATCGAGGATCAAACCGCATTGAATATATACGGAACTCAGATTAAGATATGCGGCTCTCACCTCTAGCAGTCTCGCATACATTGAACTTGACTGGAAATGTCGGATGCACAATTTTTATACAGTCACGAACATTAACTGTTTGTCGCTTTCGCCACATATACATATATAGGCAATAAAATTTAACAATAACTGTTTGCGCGGGTGGTGGTATTTTTGTTATGTTGTTCGACGACTGGTTAAATACAATGGGATTGGTGTTTACTTCAAGCTCGCAAACTTGATTTAAAGAATTGTTACCAACACCCGCGCAAACAATTATTGTTAAAACAATGTTTGCTAGTTTGTCTATAAGTCCTAGAAATAAGGCCATCTTATTTGCCTAAACATCTTAATGAGAATTGTGGGGCACTCATTCTAGCATTTTTTGGAAGAGCCTATATTACAGACAATGAGGGCGATTCGGCTACTTAGCATCGTGTATCATTAAGAGCTATGACATAGAAATATCTTGGTCTATAAATGATGATTAATGTTACATGAATACGATAATGACGAAAACAGCGCCAAAGGCTTAATTGGTGCCACAGCATTTGAACAAACGAAAGAGATTTTAAATTAGAAAAAGATGACAAAAACTATATGTCAGTAAGTATGTGTATATGTATGGCGCACTGTATCTCATTGTATGGACAAGGTTCCCATGTGCCTTGTTAGTAATAAAACGATACTAACATGTATGCACGGAAACAAGTAATTATGATAGTATTTATTAGGTGTTGCGAACCTAGTAACAAATTAGTTCAGTTGTGACCAGAAGGATAAACCAAAGACAGCAAGAACGGAAAGTATAATCTCATGCACATTCGTTTCGTGCTTACTGGCGACTCATCAGTAGGAGCCGGTAGTACGTCCTTCAACAACTATATATTTTGGTGAGGATTGTGGGATAATAGGACAATACAATTATGAGTGCTTAATCGGTTTGACCTATGGATGTAATAACAACCGGAAAGCTAGGTAGAAGGCAATTTACCCAGTATCGAAATAAATAACTTGCTATCAAACGAAACGGATGCTCAGCGGCCTCCGCTGTTCCTCGAGACTTTGTGCTGAGCCAATGTCCTAACTCAGCGATATATTTCCACATTACTTCCGGCACCCAGTGTGTGGGTTGTTTAATCTTACACTCGTCTACGTTGTACACGAATATTTGCAATTATCGCAAATGATATGCAAACTTTTTACAGAATAACATGTGATATATTCCCGAAACCAAGTATTGAGTGAAGTTTAAAACGTTGACAGTGCAGAACTATTTTGTGTGTAGAGACATTATGCTTACACGTTTTGCATCAGACAAGCTGGCACCAAGCAGCCACGCTCCGTTGACTTCCAACAGCCGAGTTCCGGGCGTAAAACGGCAATCACGCGCAAACACCCCACCGGGAAGTACACTTCCGATGAATACACCCTCGTCCAGTTGATCGTTCGGTGCCACACCAACGGAAGAATATTTATTCGATTCTAAATGCAATTTTAATAGAGTGTAATTCTCGCTTATAAATGTTTCTCGCGAAAAAATACTCGGACAGTGATAAAATGAAGGTTCCATGTTAAACTTAAATTGCATTGTCCACAGTTGGACGAGAAAATAAAAAGTACTTTAGATAAGACACTTCCTATCACACACAAACAAGCACAAACACACTTTAACAAAAAGGCTACGTAAACATAGAAGTGAAACAATTCTTACTATAAATAATATTTAAAATGATTATCAAAGTTTATATATTTATAATGAACTTAAACGAAGAAAGAAAGTGTATCCAACAATTTTTTACATAAAGTGTATAAATGGAACATAAATCCGAATCTGAAACAAATATCAGTGCTATCAGATTACCTCCAACATACCTTAAATTATGGCTATCATAGTTTCTTATATTGGAAGGATGGAATCTGAAACGATTGAGTGCATTTCTGTTGAAGAAGTTTCTAATATTCAAACCAACGATTAAAAACTGTTCTGCTTCATGCAGTAATTAAGAACAACTTGTTATGATTACCTTGATTAGAAATGAATGCTTGGAGTCGATATCTGTCATAGAAGTTTTATCACACTAAGTGAATCTGGAACATATGAGATTGGAATTTATTTATCCAAATGACTAAACAAGCAACGTTTCTGGCTGACCCACAGTCAAATTTTCCATGGGGGCACTAATTTCTGCGCCAGCCTCATATTAGTCGAAGACGAGATGGGGACAGATTTAGACTTGATAAAAACGAGTAGTCATTCAGGATCAACAACAAATTCGTCGCCTAGGATAAGATCTACGTGTTCATCACAGATCTTGGCCAGCGACTGCGCGTGAAAAGACAATATTTGACGAGCTTGACGCCGATATCTGGTAGTTATCTTCGTGTCAGTTGTTTCTTCTGTTCGGCAGTAGCGTTTGGTGTAAGGTGAGGTGATGCTATGAAATGATACAATGAAAACCGTCATGTCTACGACTGATTTCACCAATTTGGTCCTGATCACATTTATGCTGTTTACTTTCAAAATAATAAAACAAAATATCGGACAATTAATTAAGTCCAACGAATCATGCGAATTATAACGACTAATTTGGCCAATAAGTCAATATCCACGTATGCGCAATGACGTTGTCTATCATTCTAGCATTAACCATTGTAACGACACAAATCAATGGCCGACATATTGCGTAAATTAAATTCAAATTTATTTACGTTGCACCAATGAGAAAAAAGCGAAATTGCCGTTTAACCACGTTTAACCAATAGTGTGCAAGTAGACATATTGCATGCTATTTAAGCACGGTAATTTACCATGCAAGTCAGTTGTGGCATTTGCCTTCTACCTGCTTCACGCGTGTGCGTTCTGTCGGCTGTCAATACCTACGCTGGTGATTTGATAGTTTCACCAACAACTAACTACATCCGTGACTCATCTTGTTGCGGGATACCGGAGAGACGAGCCAATTGAGTGCAGGACCTGCAGGACGCTATCCACAACGCGATTACAGCTCAATCACGGGAGCGACAACTCAACCAGAGTCCACCCAAGGCTCTAGGACATCTTCAACTCTGAAGACTTCAAGAGAACGCATTACCAGGCCCTCTTAAGGGCCCCCATATCAGTAACTAATCTCTATTCAGAGCACCTTAACCGAGTTTGTAATGTCGTACGGCATTTACTTGAAGCCGGGGCGTTTACACCATGTATAATTTTAAGTTCGGTCTTATATATTTTGATATTTTGAATGTAAATTATTAGCCTTTTTTCCATTAAATTCTAGGAATCTCCATTTTAGGCCTAAATAAGCATAGAAAATCGCCAGAATTTCACGTGACATTACCTGTCATTAGCCAACATCATTAATCACATTTTTGTGGTAATCTTGAGGATACCGCAGAAGGCATATATTTAGAAAATGAAATAAACAGTGGATATGTGGTGCAACACATAATACTACTAATAAATTGTCACAAAGCACAAAATGCATGCACGTCTGGTATTACGCCTGCTGTTCATACTTAAATTATCACAAACTCCGGATCATAAATGAGCTATTGTATCATAGCTAGTGCGGAATGTATACCATGTGAGGGCCAAACAGTGTTTAAGAGTTATTTCAATAAAAGAAAAAAACTGAAAAATGATTTGATAATAACACAATTGGAAAATACATAATTACCGTTAGTGTTCTGCTCACAGGTCACGGTTTCTTCAGACGAATTTACTACACCGCCGAAAATCCGAAGGCCAAATCGATCACCAGCTGACCAACTAACAGTGATTTCCTGCTCAAAATGAAAAGAAAACACTATTTAAGGCATAGAGTAGTGAGATAGCTTCTAAAAGAACGTAGCATGCCTCATAATAAGGAAAAATAGTAGGATCAGACATTATGGCGTTGAGGTATTGCAAAAGTTTGATATGATCTGTGCCAATTAAAACGAGAGAAAGAATAAGAAACGTAACCCAAAGATACCTGAAAAGAAGCAATCGCGCCCATATACAGTCATGAAACAGATTCGAAACATAACAGATGCAATTAAATAGGCCAAAACGCACCGTTGGCCAAAACATGAAAATCGATCACCACGAGATTTCAAGGTACACATGAGATAAGCACAGCAAGAAGGAAACAAAAGACAACACAACTGCGACTTACTACGCTCAAAGAGCTAAGCATATATCAGCAGTGTTGAGGTTTGAACGCCGTAAACATGTAAGGCTCAACCAGCACAAGCAAAAACAGTATTATGAAGATAATATTAATGGAAAAGCTAAAGCCCATTATTCAAATTATGCTTGTGAACTAGAAATAAATACCAAGCCCATAGTTATATGCGATCACGCAAAATATAAACATATCACCGATACCACGTACTGACGTGGATTAAACGCAATGCATACACAGCTGTGAAAAGAAATGCGGTTCTTACCACTTACTAGTCTCATACGACTTGCGTTTGTAAATTATAGATGTCGGCTACACAATCTGTAGGCAATCATAACCAGCCCGAGTAGGTCATGCCATTCTGTTGCGCTGACTAAATAATAAGATTAGTATTCATTTCAAGCCAAAAAAACCTGATTAAAACAAATTTTCATCACTCGCGAAATAGTTAGTAGGTAAACATAATATACCAAAATGGATATATAGATAGCCAACACGGTGGGCTCCGAAAGAGCCAATAACAATCAGAGAGAATTAGCCAGGGCTTTCACCAAGATCCTATTCGCTACAAGGCTCACAAGATTTCTCCCAGTCGGCGTTCCATAGCAATGTTCAATTGTAATAGAACATCAAAAAGAGACCGAATAAAATTAGTCAGCTAGTAAATTTTACTTTTGAGTAATGCTTCCTGACACTCGGCTGGCAACGGCACAAGCTAAACAGGAAAATAAATCTCATTCTAGTAGCTAACCGTCAATCGGCCTATATAAGTTGATAGACAATTTGCGCAGGTATATTAATAAATAATATTTTATATCGACATTAACGGCTGTTTCTCTTTGATTGCTGGTTAAAGCAAGTGTGTTGCCTTAAATAAGACTCGTAGTTTAGCTGCATTAAATGTGCGTGTTAATGCCACTTCAACTTTATTTTGTGCAATTCAGGAAACTGCATCCCCTTAAATAGAATTTTAAGGTACGCTGTTTACTTTTCTGAGCCGTTTCAATATAAATTATCAACAGTTCGTGGCTGCTTTTCAAGAATTGACAGGTTGGTTAGTCCAGATTCAAAAGACAACGAATATAATAAAGCAATAAACGATATAATGTCTAATGTCTATCGTAGACAATTAATTGAATCAATTATCAAGAGAGGAAGTCAACAAAAACAGACGTATATCGGACCAGAAAAGAAAGCAGTCTACCTGAACATCCCATTTAAGAGGGATTCAGTTTCTCGAATAGAACAAAATAAAGTCCAAGCGGCCTAAACACGCACATTTAATGAAGATAAACGAGTGTTATTTAAGGTATCACAGTTGCCTTTACCAGCAAGCAAAGAGAAATAGCCTTTAATGTCATTTAAATACTGTTTGTTGCGAAGAGCTAATATATATATATATATATATATATATATATATATATATATATATATACAAGTATTATTAGGTTTTCCGAACCTAGTAACAAATTAGTTCAGTTGTGACCAGAAGGATAAACCAAAGGCAGCATGAACGGAAAGTATAATCTCATACACATTCGTTTCGTGCTTACTGGCGACTCATCAGCAGGAGCCGGTATTACGCTCTTTAACCACTATATATTTGGTCGAAGAATGTGGAATAATAGGACGGTACAATCTCCTAGACGAATTTGTAAACCTGCAATAGTGAAGCTAACATCATAAAAAGTCTACGACAATGCGACTTCAAAGCTAACACACACTATATAATATATATACCGAGTCTGTAAAGGATACTAATACTATGGCTATTGTGTTAGTAACCGATACCAATATTATTGTACCGAAAAGGTACATGGTACTAACACTATGGTTTCATCAAATATTAATGACCAATATACATGTGCAAATTGTCGAACAACTAACGTTGGCCGATCGACCAGGCGGTTAATTACTAGAATGAGAGAAAAATGCAACTTAGACGCCTATTTAAAATCAAATGGTGAATACACATCTACAATTGCGCAACACATCGTTGAAAACTCACACGTAGCTTCTCCAGGCGTAGCATTTAAGATGATCAGTAAATGCAATAACAGGAGCTAGCCACATATGAAGCCTTATGGATAAACAAATTGCAGCCGGATTTATGTAAGCAGAAGAAACATATTCAGGTATTGAGTATGAATTGGAAGTGATGCAGGCAATTGATTGGTTGTTTCCATTATTTCGCACTCTCTCCATGTTTACACTTTACTATATTGTTTTGCCTTTCAATTTATATATAAAGAGATGTTCATTTGTAGTTACTTGAGAAAGATATGGGAAAGAAGCGATTCTAATATCTGATAAATTTTCTTTTTCTCTTTGCACATGGAAAGGGTACTATGTATATAGACATATATATATATATATATATATATATAGCACGGCCACTTTAGAGACACTTTTATTTTTCTATGTACAGAAAACTATTTTCAGTTTAACAGTCAACTTAATGATGTTCGTAATGCTAGATTAAGAAGTCTTCATTTTCGCAAATTGGGTCACTTTCTGCCATTAAAAAGAACATATTATTATTATAATCAATATTGTGGTCTTGATATAAGCACCTGACCCTTTAATTAATTATATATGTCAGTATAAACTAAGAATTGTATAGTGTAGAAAAGGCCATTCATCCAAAAGACCGGTTTCGTCATGTACTGGCCAGAATTTGTCTAAATGGATGCCATATGAGCACCACCTAAAGTATAAAAAGACCAATAAAGTTACATTAGTTTGTATATAACCGGAAATTGTGTGTAGCGTGCGACAGGGTGGCTCAGTGGTTAGAGCACCGGATTCCGCATCAGACGTGCCCAGGTTCGAGTCCTGTCCGCGGAAAATTCTGGCCAGTACATGATGAGTTCCCAATAAGGATGAAACGGGTCTACTGGATGAATTGCCTTTTCTACACTATACAATTCTTAGTTTATACTGAAATATGAATGTAATTAATGGGTCAGGTGCTTATATCAAAATCGCAAACCAATGTTCGTTTAATTATATTTTTAGTATGGTCGCCAACACCCAGTTTTATCATTGCGTTTCCGATGACCTGTGTTTTTCCGGTACGCTGAAAGCCGAGGAACATCACTTCGATACTGGTCTCTAAATTTGATTAGATCATTTTCGACAACCTACAACGTTTCCGATTTAAATGCAATCCAAGCAACTCGTTGGTTATTGGAGATTACGCGGTGATTATCGTGTTCTCAACGAAGTCACAATTCCAGATTGTTATCCGATTAATATCGGAAAAAATATTATTGATGATATAGTTCAACCAAATTGTTACATTTCTTAACCTTTTGACGATGCATGTTCTTTGGTATATGCAATGTATCACAGGCATTTCAGAGATTCATTAACGAATTAAATGAACATAGGTTGCGTGCGCGATGATAACAATGAATTAAATCAAAGTTACAATCGTGATATAAAGAACTGTCCCATTATATACATACATTTGTCATAATTTAGTAGACGGGTTTCGTTCTTATTGGGAACTCAACAGGTACTGTTCAGAATTTGCCTCGGACAGTCACAGTCTTGGAAGCAAACGTGCCCACGCTCGAGCCCTGCCCACGGCAAATTCAAGATAGTATGTTAGATACCAATAAAGAAGAAACCCGTCTACTGGATTAAGTTCCTTTTCTACACTATACAATGCCTAAGCTATTCTGACAAATGGATGTATACAATTTGACAGGTGTTTATATCAAGATCGCAACCTTGATTTAATTAATTATTCATGAACAAAGGTTTTACTAAAACTACAACGTACTACTTATTACGTCGATGATGTGATAATAGCCTCAGATTATTCCGAACAGCATTTAACATACATCAAAGAGACATTTTTTCGTACTGATCAGTTTGGGTCTCGTGTAAACATGGAAAATTGCAAATGGGCACAACAACCAATTGAAATTGCTAGGGTACTCGATTATACATGGTATCATAAATACCCTAGAAGGCAAAGTCGAAGCTATTACAAAATATTTCTCACACAGAGAAATATAAAAGAACTGCGTCGCTTTCTTGGTATGTGTAATAATTACAAGACCTTTATCGCGATGATGGCGCAACCACGAGCATAGCTGTCGAAAAAACTCCAAGGCAAGAAGTTCCACTCGCGTCTGTGCTCGGACGCAAAAGCTACGCTAATGTTTGAACAAATAAATGATCTGCCGACGCAACACACATCACTACATACTTTGCAGTCAAATTCGTTTGAAAATGTCAACCGACGCATCCAATGTAGCCCTGGGCGCCACACCAGAACAAAAGGTCGATGGAAAATGTATCTTATCGCATTCTATTCGAGGAAATCGAAAGCAACAAAAATGTAATACTGGGCAACGGAAAGAGAATTATTAGCTCTGCGCGACTTCTGTCCTGACATTAAACGATATCTCGTGTTACCCCTTCGCAGTGAAGATCGACAACGCGTCTTTAATAGAGACATTACAGAATGGTTCGCAAAATTATCAGCAAAGAGTAATTCGACAAATGATCCGCTTTAGTGAGTTCAACTTTAGCGATGGTATAGTAGCATTAGTCGACAGTGGTTTTGAAGTTACTGATGAACCACCATTGGCGGAAGTTATACAACAGTTATAGCACGTTCTAAATAGTCGGTGTGCGCACCCAACAGGAGAACACCATCCGCTATTGTATAGACGCATGTAAGCAAGCCAATGTCTCAATAGATGCTGTTCAATCGACGTTGGAGCCAAAGTATAACAAACTTCACCTGATAATCAAGTGCAGCCCCAAGTTCCTCGTGATTGATTATAACTTAAATTATAAACCAGTGTCCATTAATCGATTGAAGCCAGAATTTGGGTTCCGAAATAAGAAACAAATGATAACAGGATGTGATAATAATCAAGAACAAGGAGCAGCACCATATCAATAGTCAACGAGTACGTCAGAGCCCTTAAACTGCTAAATAGCATAACAATAACTACATAATAGCACACTTAAGTAATGGGATCAAGATTCTCTCCACGAAGTCGATTTAAATTTGACATGGATGACGTTTATTGTGTCGACGGGAGATGTAGCACGGCCACTTTAAGAGACATTTTTATTCCTGTATTTACTGAACACTATTTTCAGTTTAACAATCATGATTATTGATGTTAGTAATTCTACATTATGAAAAGTCTTCAGTTTCGGAAATTAGTTAAATTTTCTAGAAAAGTAAATTGTGTTGCCTTTCATTATTCACCATATTTAAACGGTAACTAGTTTTACATGGTGCGGGCTGGTTAAATGTTGGCATGTGTAACTCGTGATTAACATTCAAATGTGATTTTTTGTTTTCAGAACTATTCTCAAAGACAATAAACCGTGCATAATCAAAAGTTTGTTCCATTTAGAATTTATCGTGAATTATAGTGTTATATTTATCGCTCGCGCTTTATCAAGAATATGTGGGCTGGAACAAGGGACAACCCATATATATATATATATATATATATATATATATATATATATATATATATATATATATATAGTAAATAAGCAAAGAACAAAGACAGCACACCTTACTTTCACGTTGACAGGTGTATATTCTGTTTCTCTACTAACTATCTTGTTACTAGATACCACATGCTTACAATAAACAGTAATAAACACCAACTCATCGCAACAAAGAATATATATGTAAAGACTAGTTTGTTGACTCACACGAAGCCCAGCCGGAGGTGGATCATGCCTTACTTCAAGACGGAGATACGCTCCCGCTTTCACTAACAGTTGGACAGCCTCATCGTGAGTCGCTTCTCGCAAAGAAACACCGTTCACTGCCAACACGCGATCACCGACACGCAGGCGATTAGTTGCTGCGGCAGCTCCTTCATTTTTTATCTTTTTTTAACATAACATTCACAGGTATGTGAGGAAATATTTAAATACACCGATATGAAATGAAACGAGAGCCTCTTTAAAAACATGATATATGTGGTATACAATATATAGCAGTCTTCTCAACAAGGATATATATATATATATATATATATATAAACTGGGAAGAAACAAAGTTTAAACTAGAAAGAAATTTTTGTGAATCTGTGTATTTCATAGTTATCGGATGTGTTTTAATTAACACAGGATTGTTCCCAATTCCTTCCTTTAGTGGAAATACTTCGGATACCGTTGTCGGCATCCTCCATGGGTCCACATTTCATCACACGTCTTAGGAAAAAACTAAAAGCAAATGTGATACATCTTTTAACCAAAAGTATAAATAAAACAGTCAGAATAAATATCACACTTGCTTTATTAGTTTTTTGCCTATACTTGTGACGAATTGTGGACCACTGTAGGTAACTGACGAAAGTATCGTACATATTTCCATTAAAGGAAGAAACTGGGAACAAATAAGTTCGTTTTACCTTAGTAAAGTGGTGGATAATATAGCCAGAATAACTGCTTTCTAGTTAGGTAACCAAATCGTACAACAGTGGCTGAATAGCTCTCCTAACACATGAAATATCTTTTTCTTTAATTTAAGACATCTATATCAAGTTTCAACTAAAGCCCCTATGCTTCTCATTTATGTCACAACACGGAGGAATTTGGTCCAAAATATCGGGTCATAGAAACTAACGTCCACGAGGATCAAAACTGACAACTGAGGATCCAGTAAGCAGAAGACACGTGAAGATTTCGTTGCGATATTATGACGCTGCCGTCAGTAATCGCTTTCCTTTCCTGAAGCCAAGTGTGGAATGCGTTTGACTGAAGAAAAAGTGAGTCATAACTGCTGTATAAATACCAAAAACCTCGATGGAGTAAAAGTGTTTAAATTTAAAACATTTCATCTAGCTGCCAATATTAGTCGCTCGAAAAGAAATAATCAAATCCAATACTGGTGGAATTAATGTCGAAATGGCAATTTAACGGCTGAATATACAATTTAATAATCATATCGTTAAATGACTGAATTAAGTTCAGATTAAAATAGCTAAATAAAAACAATTCGAACATACCCGTGAAATATAAATTCCCGGCTCTCCTCGTCCAAACGGAGCACAGCTTTGATCCACACCACCACAAATGGATAAACCTAACGGCAGAGGCTGATTCAAGTTTTCCTCGAAGTTTAAGCCTATATTTGAGTCCAGTCTTTCTTTAGGAGTAATATTAACAGAATCAGGGGCACTAATTGTGGGTAGGCGATAACGCAGCACTTTTACAACCTCAACCTCAAAGTCAGTTATAATTCCTGGGTGGTAAATGAGTTCTTTCCCCGGTGACGTGCACGAATGAAACTGTTGAAGATGTTCAACTGGTTTTTTACTGCCAGCAGCATCCGAAGATATTACATTGTTTGGTGAAACAGCAGTGGACAAATATTCATCAGCAGCAACATCCACTCCACGTGAATTTGTGGACGGTATTGGCATCCCAGTACACTGGTGGTCAGCTGATTGCGATGAAGTGGTATATTTAGATACAATGTTTGAACATGAAGAGGTCACCGCTCCACTTGATGAAGGAGCACGTAAAACGTCCAACCTGACAATTTTCGGCGATAGTTTGTCTACATTTTTTGCATATGGCCAGATATGTAATTTATCATAGCAAAAATTTTAAAATTTTACCAAGATAAAACGTCAATCAAATAAATATGTCAACAATTTCTCGGAAATAATAAAAAATGATTTCAATGTGGATTATCGAGTTATGCCACCATATATATATATATATATATATATATATATATATATATATATATATATATATATATATGTTTGGGCGCCTGATCTTCGCCAGTTTTTTCATTAAAGTTCGATGATTATAATTATGGAAGGCCAAAATCCGTCGGACAGTATTAAAAACGGCAGTGTTTAACATAGTTTATAGCTAGAAAAATATGCACACGGATTTAATTTTGACTTTTACTTAGGAGATCAAGTTTAACTTCGTAGTGCTTTCTAGAAAAGAATGTGCTTAAATAAGAAAAAAGCCAAGCTTCCGCTCAATTCCCTGTTTCTGGTTTGTTTCTGTGGATATTTGCTTATACCAGTGCCTCTTCAGTAGAGATAGTACAGTCCGGTTCATCCAACTCACCGCAATTGCGCATAAAATGTTTCGGTTACAAAAGCGATGATTTAGCTTTCCTGCAGGTTCAAACATACACCGTAATTGCCACTGTATCTTGTCCAACGGGATGAAAAGCGGCCTTCTGAAGCCGTACCTCGACCAAAACTTTATTATTAATCTTTTTCAGTTCACAAGTTACGTATAAATAAGAAAAAAATGGCACATGTGCAAGCCAAAACTCGCGATGATTTAACAAATAATAACTAGTTGTGGGAAAATTGGTAACTGGATTAACAACACATTTTGTACTTTCTCGATATCTAATTTGCTTTCTTCATTATCGGCAAACTGATTAGAAACATAGCCACAAAACTCTATAGTTTTAAACGGTATTGAAAACTGTAGAAGTATAACTGAATTAACAACGTTGATGTTGCTCTGTTAAAAAGCATTCATCTAGCAACACAGGGTTTTCGTGTTTACAATACTGTAAAGATAGTACATATTGCCCTTTATTAGACACACAAAAGTAAATGATGAAAATTCGATAACAAAATATTATTATTGATTTAAATATTACTTTCTAACAAATAAAACTATGAATTCTTCAAATGTATGTACAAATAGGCAGAAACAAACTGTTTCAAATTAAAATTTCATATTTTTTCGATAACATCTTGCAGATGTCTACAGCATTTATATTTATTTAACTGCAGGTAATGTTAAATATTTTATAGAAGAAGTGCCTAATTCATGGTTAATTTATTGTGCTGCGGACACTGTTGCAATATACGTTTATCTAATTTAAAATGGTCGTTTATCATGAGCAAGTCATAATTTAGACTTTGATAAATTAAAAACAATTGAGCTCATCCAAAACTGTTACATCTGTCCTTAAATACTGGCGTAACTGTCTGGAGGAAAAGTAGACATACTTTTGATTCACGAAGTGCCATCATGTAATCTAAAAGATATTTTTTCATTTACTTTACTGTGGCCGATAGCCATGAACAGATAAGCCGGTTTCAATCAGGAATAAAATGCGAGCGGTGTCTATAGTACCACTCTAATTTTTATTCAAGGTTGCACTTAGTATAATCAAGGTTGCGATCTTGATATAAACACCTAACCCATTAATTACTTTACATATGTCAGTATAAACTAAGAATTGTATAGTGTAGAAAAAGCAATTTATCCAGTAGACCGGTTTCGTCCTTATTGGGAACTCATCATGTACTGGCCAGAATTTGCCGCAGACAAGGCTCGTACATGGGCACGTCTGTTTCGGACTCCGGTGCTCTAACCACTGAGCCACCCTGCCGCACACCACACTGCACACAATTTTCAGTTATATACTAATTAATGTAACTTGGTTAGTCTATATATCCTTTAGGTGGAGCTCATATGACATCCATTTAGACAAATTCTGGCCAGTACATGACGAAACCGGTCTACTGGATGAATTACCTTTTCTACATTACACAATTCCTAGTTTATACTGACATATGAATGTAATTAATGGGTCAGGTGCTTATATCGAGATCGCAACCTTGCTTATAGTAATTGTTATCACCGGCCGCGCAATCAATGTTCGTTTAATTAAACAAGGTTGCGTTTCTTGCATTCACACAACCGAATGTAAACTGCACTGTAGTATGTAATTTCATTTTTGTAGATGCGCACCACGAGTGGCAGATTTAGATTTAGTCTTTGCTCTCGTAGATTGTCTGTCATCAGTGATTGGCGAGTCAATTTTCCGGAGCATCTAATATTGAAAATTGTTTAACAAACTTAATCTCTTCCCCCCGTAGCGAGGCCAGGCTAGTTGCTGTAATTGGATCACCAGAGGATATCCCAAACGTACACCAAAATACAAATAATGCCAAAGCTCAATTCCAAAATCCCACTATGGCAAAGATAGATGATGCAATTTAACCAGTAATATGATTCGTCCATGTTGTCAACTTTGTGTTGTGAAGAGTTCTAATGGTGGTTTCGTTTCTGTGAGTTGTCTAGGATAGTACCCTAGTCTAGGATATGTTCCTTCCTAAATCGATATTCTTTTCACATTTACGGGGTTCTGTTCAAATCATTATTTCTGTCATTATTGACATAATTATTTATTTCGTTTTAAACCATAAGTGTTGAATTGCTGTTGTGTGCCTTTGTTGATGATGATGACGATAAAATAACATGTGTGCATACGCATGCATGCGTAATCAAACGCGGTCTCCATTTATATTTACTATCATATATTAAAGCAAAGAAGCAAAATTAAAAAAAACTTATTTTTCTCTTCCATCAGAAAAGAACCTGTACACGAAGAAACAATATTTATTGGGGATGGGTACATCTAGTTAAAATAGAAGCATTTACCGAAGCATTTCACAAATTCGAGGGCACAAAGAAATCTATAAAACATAAATTAGGCTAAGTACACAAAGAGAAAAAATAATAAAAGGGCAAAAGAATTTTACCTTTTAATAACTTGTGAAACATAGCAAGAAACAGTAAATGTTGCCCAATTTTGTAATTACCGACAGTAATCAACAGAAATCCGATATTTAGAAGCTAATATTACACCATTGAATTTCTAGGAAATAAAACAAAACTAAACCAATAATGCCAGACCAACATGCACGATTATAGCTAATGGTGAAAGAAGCATAAAATATTTAACGACGGCTCCACTGAACTTACAAGTAGTTTGTCTATGAAAATATTTCTAAATCAGTGGAAGATCGGATGTGGTAGGCCTAACATTTGAGGAGAGGATTAATCACATAGGAAGATAGACAACTTACCTTTGCCCGGAGACGTCACGGGAGACTGCGACGAGAGAAGCGAAAGCACTTCGTCGCGTCCAGCCGACAAGACATCAATACCATTCACCTGTTTCAAATAATAGCAAAGACACATAAATCGGAAAAAATAACTATGCTTTATAGTGATCAACTCTGCAAAGTTTTTAAATAACACTGACGTGAAAACTTTTAAAATTGCGTAGTGCCATTAAACTGTACAATCTAATTTATAGGATTTTAAAATGAAATACGCAAACTTTATAGATAAAATACATGGCTATTTACTTTTAATCAAGGTTGCGAACTTGATATAACCACCTGACCCATTATATACATACATTAGTCAGTGTAAACTAGGTTTTGTATAGTTTGGAAAATGCAATTCATCCAGTATACAGATTTCGTACTTATTGTGAACTCATCCAGTACTATCCAGAATTAACCGCGGTCAGGACAGTACCTGATGAGTTCCCAATAAGGACGAAACCGGTCAACTGGATGAAGTGCCTTTTCCAAACTATACAAAACCTAGTTTATAAGACAAATGTATGTACATAATGGATCAGGTGTTTATATCAAATTCGCAACCTTGATTAAAAGTAATTTTTAGTCTAGAACAGCATAACATTCAAGGTCAAAAATGTTTCATTTCAGTTTTTATATTATTGGTGGTTACACCATCTAATAAGTGTAGCAGAGTTAGAAACCATATTGAAGACATATAATATATGCCCACCGAACAACAATGGCGGAAATTGTCATAATTTTATTACATAAAAGCTCAGTGGTCAGCATACAAATACTCACTCATTCTAACAAAGCTATGTGAATAGGACCCGAATTTAGAAACTCTGTACATAAATAATTAGCCTGCAGTTTGAACTTGAAGACGTTTTAAAAGGTAATTAATAGATTAATCTAAACATGAAGGTGGTAAGATTGGACACCTGTTTGAAACAAGACCACCAGCTTGACTCAAGGATAAATAAATAAAGAACATAAATAAAATATTTATCCGACAACAGACAATTTGTCAACCGAAGGCTGCAAGTGAAAGTAACACTAATTTAGCGATTGAACCTAAAACATGATGAATTACTGACAAGAATGTTCTTCATTTAGTATTAAATTGACAACAACAGGGGATAATTAAAAAAAAGATTCAATAAGTTGAATAAAACGGTTAAATCGACTTCGGATCATCGAAAAATCGAATCAAATTAATGATCAGCGATCTATAAATAGTCTATTCATAACACAATGTACAAGCGACAACACAATTCGATTCTTTAAAAGCCAGAATGCAAGGAACATAGATGATGTTGAATGGAAATACAGCAATGAATTTAAATTTTAGTTTTATTAGATAATAAAATATTTTATTCATTGAGAAGTTAGAAAAAGAGCTCGTAAGCACGCAGAAAAAATAAAAGGAACTTGATTGATAGGAAAGTCGACTTCGGCTTCCCAGATGGTGATATCTATTTTTACGACACGCATTCAAGTAACATGGTATCAATTCCACAATAGTACCGGAAAATTGTGAATTCAAGCACAGCCAAAATCTCGGTAAGGAAGAATAATAAAATGTGTCCTAAGGTAAATATAGGTTTTTCCTCTTGAAAAATACATAAAATAGAGCATCTATTTTTCTGTTAATTGAATTTCAAGGCCAGCAAAGAAGTTCAAAGGGCACTTAAAACGGTCTTCAAGCAGAAAATCCAGAATGAAAGGACGCTTCTGATCAACGTTTAATGAAATCGATGTAATACTGAATTATTTATATCTGTAGAAGCATGAATGAATCGTTTACAAAATAAGAAATAATAGCGTTATAAAAGGCTAAAGTATGAGTCGATAGGCCATTCATTAATGATCTCCAGATGCAAAACTTTACACGTTACTTACCCGAATAATTTGATCACCTACAGCTAACTGGCCACTTCGGCGCGCAGCGCCTCTGTCCGGAGATATACTACTGATGAATAAAGCCTACAAAATTGGTCAAATGGGCACGAAAAATTTGCACACAACAATTAATATCACGCTCAATTATTGAAAATGATTATTTAAAAACAATATATCGCCAACCACTAAAAGGATGTGCTGCTACAACTGAAATTTCTCAAGGAAACTTAATTAAAAACGTACTGGAACTCCATACGAGATGTTGGTTAAAAATATTTCCTAACTAGGTAAATACATTTAGCGATTTACAATAGCCATAACGCACAGAAACTACTCGACATGAACGTTCAAATACGTCGCACAGCGAAATTAAGCAATGGGCTCTACGCAAAATGACAATCAAGCCGCTGTGTATATACCAAATTGTGTTGCACGAATAGATTGTTTCCAAATAATGCTCAATATACGTCGTGTAGCGGACATTAATTGTATGAATACCAAAATAAGAAGTTTAAAAACTGTCATTCAATACTCTGAGCCGAATGGCTTGGGTGTTATTTCAAGGAACGACAGAGCTACGTTCAGCTTTTATTGACTTTCGTACTCAGTTTTAGAATTGAATTGTACGTATGAAGAGATGAACCCCAGTGACGTGTCCACACCAAGCAAATTCATGAATAAAAAACAGAGCAAAACTTTGAATCACCCTACAGTGTTTGCATGAACTCTCATGTTACGAAAAGTTGTCTCAAATGGATATTTGGTCGTGGATTTCAATCTGTTAGTAATACCTGCGATTTGGAAAATAAATATACACATCTATAAGTTATTACAATTCGCTTTTCAACTGTGAAAAATTTATGTATTCATATTAATTATGCTCTTTTTGAACAAAAATAACGGAGTAACCAACCATTTCATTCATTATTAATCTCAATATGGCATGATTCTTCCCGTGCATTTTATTGAGTACGAAATAACAAATAGTTGACATAAATAGACCCTAGTTTGATAGGTTAAGCAAACAGAGAATCATTTACAGACCTAGACCATTAGACAGTTTAAAATACAGTTAAATACTGTTTGTTGCGAAGAACTAATATATATGCAAGTATGTATTGGGTGTTGCGAACCTAGTAACAAATTAGTTCAGTTGTGACCAGAAGGATAAACCAAAGACAGCATGAACGGAAAGTATAATCTCATGCACATTCGTTTCGTGCTTACTGGCGACTCATCAGTAGGAGCCGGTATTACGCCCTTTAATCACTATATATTTGGTAGAAGAATGTGGAATAATAGGACGGTACAATCTGCTATATACAGTTGAGCTTAATTTGCATGAGGTAAACACGCTTCGGCTGGTCTCAGAATTGAGCTACTTTACTAGTCAAACTCAAAAAATCATGAAATTTTCTTCTGCTTCTGGCAACCAAATTCAAACTCGTCGATTGAACATAGCTGCTGGTCTCTCTCTCTCTTCCTGATGCCATGTACTGGAGGAAAATGGTGTTCGTCAGTCATCGTTGGCAGACCATCTAAGAAAACGAGAACTCAATCTAAATCTTCACCTCACTAGCCTACGCCTATTGAGCACTACTGAAAGTAGAACAGTCTTCAGGATAAAACCTCTAAGAACCGGCAACTTTATTCCACATCTCAGTTAATGCATGAACTAGCAAAGGCTAGGAGAATAATCTCCAACAAAAGATCGACAAATGAGAAAGAAGAAGAAGGGCGACGCTATCGCCATGGTAATAGAGAACAGAGGACATTGAAGTGTGTGTGCCTGAACTCGCCAGGTGCGCTGATAATATCGATTATATTCAACCACAAAACCCTAGGTTCTGAGAATAATTATTGACAGGGACATATAGACATCTGTCTATGAATTTTTGTTACCTAACAAAATAAAAATTTTACATCTGAAAGGAAGCTCTGAATCATTTGTTAATCAGATTTACATACGAAGAGCTCGATGACATCTTATCCACGTGGTGCCTGACTACTGTAACCAGGTTCGCCGTGTCAAATCAAATCAAACAATGTTACACCAATTATTAACCCACGTGCAGATAACGACGTTTTCTTGAAGATGCCAAATTGATTTCTACTTTTACAATCCAACAGCATAAAAACAAATAGATACAAAATCGAGTATAATCATCACACTTGCCAAATAAAATGTGATAGCAGAAAATAATAAATTATTCATTATTGGCGCGGGTGGTGATAACAGTAATGTTTTTAAAATCAACTGCAAACAAAACCACCATTAAGTTAGTTACACAATAGGGCACAACTATTGGTAATTGAACAGATTGACGCGTGCACGATTGCACAGGAAATGTGCAGCCGAGATTCCTGTTTAAAAAATGTATATGAGCCCACTAGGGACAAGAGCCGCAGTCCTGATTTGCAATACCTTATGTATGCATTGCAGTTTGACCCGAGTTAGACGGTTTGAAGACATGCTATGATGACTGAAGAGAGAAATCACCATTATGCTTAACTGCGGATAGTTGTCAAACGCTTCGTGATCGGTTAAAACTAGGATTAATGTCTATTCAAAGTTTCCAGAGTTGATTTAAAACATAAATTTCCTACGCGTATCCACGAAACCAACGATGGTTTAATTTAAGAGCATACATGAATGTGGTGAAAGCTGCAAAAAGTTTATGGTCATGACTGCCAAAATTCTACATAAGTGCACTTTGAGACTGTTCGAGGTGAAGTTCAAATTTCTACTTCCTACCATAAAATGCATATATTGCGGTTTGATCCTCGCTGGTCGGTTGGCCGTCCTGCTCTGATAAGGACCACTAAAGGTTATAACGAAACAGACAACGACGAGAGCTTTAATGTCAGTCAACTTCTTGAATATCAGAGCTGTCACCTTTTTCAAGTTAACAAAATTAAATTAAATAAAAAACCTAGTTAGTAACTATGAAATGGTTATATTACGAGACAAAGCAAAAAATCAGCATACCTCAGGAATTTGATGATGTTGATCCGAATGCAGATCGTTACCTCCAGCAATGCTAAATCCAAGCCCGTCTGGCTCACGATCCAAGAGTACACATATGCACTGCGTTTTATGATCAGCGGCCAGAAATCATTCAGTTTTACAAAAACGGATAGAAGCAGAGGTAGAAAATAAAATAAGAGAAATTATAATTAAACGAACATTGGTTGCGCGGGCGGTGATAACAATTACTAAAATCAAGGTTGCGATCTTGATATAAGCACCTGATCCATTAATTAATTACATATGTCAGTATAAACTAAGAATTGTATAATGTAGAAAAGGCAATTCATCCAGTAGACCGGTTTCATCCCTATCGGGAACTCATCACGTACTGTCCTGATCGCGGCAAATTCTGGCCAGTACTCCATGAGTTCCCAGTAAGGAAGAAACCGGTCAACTGGATGAATTTCCTTTTCTACATTATACAATTCTTAGTTTATACTGACAAATGTAAGTACTTAATTGGTCATGTGCTTATATCAAGATTGCAACCTTGATTATAGTTAAAAATTACAATTTCCGAGAGATTGGAAATAAAAAAGCAAACGTAAGAATTGAAAAGAGAAAAATTTAAGGCTCAATGCAATAAACTCCTTTGTACGCATATCAACTGAATGTTGATTTTATATACATACATATATATATATATATATATATATATATATATATAATACAAATTAAACATTGAATCAGGTAGCAAAGGCAATTCATCCAGAGGACAGAGTTTCGCCCTTCTTGGGAACACTTCAAGTAAAATCCAGAATTTGTCGCAGGCGAGACTCGAACTGGGGCAAATGTGCTTTGGCGTCTGAGACTTAAAACTTCAGGAATTAAGAGATAATAAATAGATTTCGTCTAAAAGAAAGACTAACCAGAATACAACTTTGTACAGGACTTCAAATTGTGTGTAATATGCAGCAGGAACAGCACAGTGAATGGTCTCAGATTCCGAATCATATTTGACTCTGTTCGAATCCCGCCCGCAGCAAATTCTGGACAACATTTGACAAGTTCTAAATAAGGACGAAGTACATATAATCAAAATCCTGGTATTGGAATTCAAAGCAATAGAAATTCCCCAAGTGGCTTAGTGCCTGTTGCATAATGACAAACCGGAGGTAGTCAATTATAACTTCGTATTAAAAGATTCAAAATAGGTTCAACCCGAACGAAAGGCTAACCAGAAAATATTAATGGGTACGTAACTCCAAATTGTGTTTAGTATGCGTCAGAGGTTGCGCAGTGGATATGATCCCAGACGCCGGAAGTTTGTAACGGTTCGAGACCTGCCCACAAATTCTGAACAGCACCTGCTGAGTTCCAGTTAAGAGAAAAACCGGTCTATTGGTCGAATTTCCATTGCTACTTTGAACTTGCTTAATTTATACTGACAAATATGTATAATAAAGTCCTTCCATACACCTTCAATGCAATATTAATTTTCCAGGTTGCATGGTGTGTTAATTTTGGTCCTTTCATTGCTCAAGTGTGCATGATTTTTTATCATTGTACAGCTATTGTTGCTTGCCAAACCAGTAGACAATTTTAGCATCGCAGGACATCTATTTTTTACCTGTACGTTTGTCCATCTGACTTTATTGTTACCCATCTTGTTCCTAATGTCATATTTAGTAAGGTTTGTACAGATGTAGTTCGTCGTGCATGCTTAATATAGGTGTTACTTCCTTTTATTCGTAGCCAATCAAATAGTATATTTTGTTGAATAAATATTTAATTATTCAGCAAGGGTTCTTTATGTCTGATATATAGTGATTCGTAAACGTTTAAGAATTTTGCGAACCTCACTTTGTGAAAAATGGAGAAGTAAATTGTACTAAATTGATGTCCTCCTTGGTCTATATGATCAGTAACTGATGAACTAGCAGATGGTGCTAATTCCCTTTGGATCGCTGTATTGGTTGCGCGGTGGTAGGTGTTGGTGGATTCTACTGATTAGCTGCTTCTTAGTTCTTCCTTTGTATGTGATGCAATACATAATTTGGAGATTGTAAACAATAAGAGATTTCGAGAAGGAAAGCTGTTGATTTTCATTATTCTCCGTATGGTTAATGTGATGGCTATCGTAACATTTAGAAAGTTTGTTCTCATTATTCAGTTTAATCTGCTCGTCATTATTGACGCTGGAAAATCGCCGAGAGGATTCAGATATACCTTTTTGATTTTGTTTTCTGTTACGCTAACCAGGCGAAATCTCATGCTAACATCAATAAATTTATCCGAATGAGTTCATTTGAAAGATCCTTGTCAAATTCTCTAACTCCACTTTGACATTGTGCTCGGAACCAATCGTTCTGATTCGGATAACTAATTTATTCATCAGGTTTACCCTGTAAGATGTGGGACGCTGCTGTTGTAATTCATTTATTTTCCCGTGAACGTGGATTCCAAATGCATCGGCATGAACATGCTGTCGTCGTTCTCTCGGAGCTGTTTAATGTCGAGAATAGGATGCATATTCTCTTACTCGAATGTGAATTCGATAGCAGGACCAGTTTTGCTGATTTGTTTTAGAATTTATTTAATATATATATAGCTTTTTAAATAAAGAGGGTTAGATCGTCTACATATCTTCAACATAGCGTGAGTTGCTCAATTATATTTTGCAGGCGGGTCTTTTCTAGATGATATATGTATATATACAATAGAAACAGTGCTATATAACGTCCTATGGCAACACCATTGATCTAACGGAAGTAATCAATATTGAAAAGGAAATGAACGTCTGTTGTGCAGGCAATCGAAATTCTTTTATATCTTTCCCTCAAATATGACAATCGAGATAAACTAAGATGAAACCACAGAAGACCAATATTTTCTTTTCTAATGGATAGGTTGCAAACAGCACTGTTACATAAATTGAATCCATTGTTTCATTTCTAGTTTCATCATTTCAATAAGTTTGTTTCTCTTCCTATTGAATAATTCATGATTTATTGCTGAGGAACAAAACAAACTATTCATATATATATATATATATATATATATATATATATATATATATATATATATATATAGAGAGAGAGAGAGAGAGAGAGAGAGAGAGGAAGGGGTGAAGATAAAAACAGATGAATGCCCAAGCAAAACTAAATCAGTCCAGTAAGCGTATACCGTTTTTTTTAACTTATACTACCTATAGGCTATACCTGCAACATGTGTAGCCAAATACTTCAATTATATTGTATTTCAATATCACTTGCTATAGTGTATTTTTTGTAATGACGAATAAGAGATGGTTAAATGAAATTTTGTCAAAAGCGATATCAAAGTATCCAAATGAATTTAAGAACGACAAAAATCTAGTATAAAACTCTAACACACATTCAATGTACAGCTATCGTTACATACGATATACCAAATAACTTGTTGCTTAAGTCCAGGCCGCAGAAATTCTGGCTAATACCAAGAAGTGATTAACCAGGACGAAACTAGATTAGTAGATTAAATTTATCTGTTATCTTATACTATTTTAAGTGTATACGAATAACATGTCTACTTCTCTAAATTTATATATCAGGATTTGATGTTATTTAATCCTAGACTGTTAAAAAATGTATATGGCCGAGTGAAACGAGGAAAGCGCAACAAATTGAAACCCTCGACGTTTCTTAGTGAAGTTAATAAAGGTAATTATAAGGCATAGCGTGTGTTTGTAAACCAAAGTAGCATTTTCAAAATTCGACCATTAATAATAGGTTATTTTTTTCCACTGGTCGGTATTTAAGGACAGATGTATTCGGTTCAGAGTTTTGCCATTCATCCCTTACGCCTCTGCTATTTATTAACTAAATCGAAAATTTTTACAAGCAATGACACGTGTCGAAAAAGCATGAAACCGGTCTAGCTAATAAATTGCATTTGCCATCCACTACCGATTTGACGACTACCATAAGGAGGCCAGCGATATCGCTGTATTATCTGCTCGACTGATAGTCACCTTATGGGTAGGATCGACAACAGAGCGTTGTTCTTCATGTAAAAAAATTTTATGCTTAAAAGTCGTGATACAATATCCCTTCTCAAGTAAAAAAAATAATGTAGCCAAATTGTTGCCAAAACGAAAACCAGAACAATGCTTATGTTTATTAAATCAGATAACAGAATATTAATTGAGAATGACCAGCTGTGAAGCAGATACCGCATCATGGTTAATACTTTGGAAATCATGACGTCAGAACATTACTTAAATCCGTTTTCAAGCATCCTCGTTACTAATCTTTTTATGCACATTTAAATAAGCAAATAATTAGCAGCATTAGTTTCCTAAAAAAGTGTCTTCTATACAAACGTATTAGTGTACAGCACCATTCTGTGTCAAGGGAATTAATTTCTCTTTCCTTGGTCAATTGGTCTGCTGAAGAGTGCAGTTTTTGCATTTATAATTTATGCACAAATACACAGGCGTAAATGAAAAATCTTGGTTTAATATATGCAAAGCTACGTATCACGGGTAATGGTCTTTGCAATTTGCAAAAAAACAGAGTACTGAATGTGCACGAATGCTTAGAAAAATGCCAACAAGTCAAAGCCTGAGCAGCAAAACGCCACGTACAAAACCATAGCAGGAGTCATTCAAAGACGACAAAAAGTTTTCTAAGGACATCATAAAATGGCAATAAACAAATTATGTTTTGAAACCAGACAACGCATCCTGCAAACAAAGCACTGTTTGAAGAAATGCAAAAACAGACTGAATACGAATATGACACCATTTGGTGACATGCGTTGGCTTTTATGATAAATTGCCAACTTTGTATCCATTCAACCAATAAATTTGCAAAGATAAATTATCCTTCAATCTTCATCTAAGCATAAATGCAATGTCCATTAAAACAGTAGGTGACTATTCGTGAAGTGGGAAAGATACAAACACACATTCACTTTGAGAGTAAATGTAAGAAGCTATGAAATTCATCAAATAAAAAATCTACGATCTAAACACCGATTCATAGATTTCAGGATCGATTTAATTATGCATGCTCAAAATGTCCACTCTAAAGCGCTATGGGCTACATCACAAATAAGTCTGATTCGAAAGTTATCGACAGCCGGATTAAACTCGTGATAATTTATGTTTTATAAGACGCAACAAAGGAATAAACTAAATCTTATCGAAGCGAGTTCCAAAGTAAGCAGTAATGGCCAATAAAAACGAAATTATTCCAATATTAGATTTATTCTCTCTGTCACTCAGAATGTTGAAATTCCCATAAGGTCAAAAATGGACTAGCAAACGGATTGTCTTTACTCTCAGAAGCATTTAGAGGTTAAATCTTTGAGAAAATTCTTCAATATCAAATACACAATTAGAAAGGTGTTAGCCCAAATAAATAAATATTCATTGCATTTATTTGCACTTTCTTACTTAGTATAATGATTTATTGTCTACGCATGCCAAAGTTCATTTAAAACCGAGAATTGTATATGAAATGAGAGATATTATCGTTGGCTGTATAGCTATGTGCCAAACATTCGTAGGTTAGATCCTACCCACTGAAGTCTTGGTTACTAAAAATGAGTTAACAAATAAGATCGACGAAACCTTGGTTTAGTGAAGTAATTTCGCTTATGAGCCATAATAGCACATTTAAAAATTATTCGTTTTATGAAACATCGGTGTGGGCTAAAAGGCCACTAAACAAACAAACAGAAATTTAAACGAACATTGGTTGCGCCGTAGGTGATAACAATTCCCATAATCAAGTTTGCGATCTTGATATAAGCACCTGAACAATTAAGTACTTACGTTTGTCAGTATAAACTACAAAATGTATATTGTAGAAAAGTGAATTCATCCAGTAGAGCAGTTTCGTCATTATTGGGAACTCATCATGTACTGGCCAGAATTTGCTGCGGACAGGGCTCGAACCTGGGCACGTCTGCTTCGGAATTCGGTGCTCTAACCACTGAGCCACCCTGCCACACACTACAAACAATTTTCAGTTATATACCAACTAATTTTTCTTAGTTAGCCTTTCCTTTAGTTAGAGCCTATATAGCATCAATTTAGCCCAAAAATTATAACTTACCATCACCAATCTGTCATTATCCAACAGATATCGAGGCCTGACCGCGGCAAATTCTGGACAGTACGTGATGAGTTCTTAATAAGGACGAAACCGGTCTACTGGGTGAATTGCATTTTCAACACTATACAATAACTAGTTTATACAGACAAATGTATGTACATAATGGGTCAGATGTTTATATCCAGTTCGCAATCTTGATTGAAACAGAAAAGTTGCCAAAAAACACAACGGTTAAGCGTTCTTTCAGGCTGGCATAGCTCCGATAAAATGCCACGGCATTAATTTAACATACCTTAGCAAAAGCCGGCTCCTGAGTAGCTAAAGCTGTCGCACTATTATTGCTGTCAGGCTGAGTCGATTGGCTTTTTTCAAGTCCCGAATCATAAGAGCCCTGGGTGTATGCAAACGTTGGCGCCCAGGAACTATTAGAAATATACGTTCTTGTATCACTCAAACTGGGAAGAGCATCAGAACACACATTAGCAGCAATGGTAGCAGTAGGCATAGAAGTGGTAATCGACGGTATTGATGTAGGTGTAGAAATATTATTAGCACCAATGTTGGTAGCATTAAAATAGTGCGTCCTGTTCTGAGTTCTACTTAACGGCTGAGGCGAGAAGGTAGGCTGATCGGACTGGCCCGTCGCGCATTGAGAAGACAAGTTTTGATTTGGTGAACTGGGACTTGACGACATTGGAGGAGGAAGAATGTCACGTTCTGCAACAAGATTAAGCACCTTAGTGTTGGCTCGCAGGGCAGAAACTGCTACGTGGTGTTCAGCCTCTAGCAAACTGATGCCATTAACCTGATTATTTTAAAAGGAAAAGTTCGATAGTAAACTAGAAACGTATCCATATAAAATTTATTTTAGCATAAAAATAAGCAATAGATTAAAAATTGGAGTATAGAAATAAAATTTAAATAAAATTAGGGCCTGGTTTTATTTTATACTTTAGATTACTACAGGCAAGATCAACAACTGGAAAACTTCAGCAACAGTATATATATATATATATATATATATATATATATATATATATATATATATATATATATATATTGTGATAGCCCTTCCTCCAGGTGGAACCAATTGGACATACCTTATGACCTAATATACTAACTAGCCACCACCGATCTGTCATTATAGAAACACCATGTCACATAGGGAAATTATATTGCAATGAAGCTTAATGGTATGACTTTGATTAAACATATTTATTGATAGTATAAGCTACGCGGTGGGAATGCGTAAATTACGTATCAGAACTTGCCGCGACCGGGGCACAATTGCCTACCATTCTAGCACTCATATTACTACGCAACTCTTATAGCACCTCACTTAATTTTCAGTCATATAGCAACTAATAATTGTGATAAGCCTTCGCCCGATGTAAAACCCACTTAGCATCTGATAGGATCTGAAGCTATAGTTAGCCAGCAACGATCTGCCATTATAGAAAAATGAACAAGCCACCTGAAGAAGTTATATTGAATTGAAATCTGATAGCATGGTTCGGCTTTTATATATTTTGTCAGTATAAACTAAACATTGCACAAGGTATCAAAGAGAATTCATAACGAAGAACGGATTCGTCATTGTGGGAAACTCATCCCAGAATTTGCCGCGATCGGGACTCAATTCATTCGGAGTCTAGCAGTTATCCTAATGTGCCAACCCTTCCGCACTACATGCAATTTTAATTCATATACAAACTTACATGTTTGGTCAGCATTTCCTACAGGTAGAACCCACTTGGCAACCCTTAAGTTCTAGCTAGCCACCATGCCTCCTGGGTACACTTAATGGCAGGATACTATATATATATATATATATATATATATATATATATATATATATATATGTGTGTGTGTGTGTGTTTTACAGTTTAAATTAAACATTTAACAAGACAGGAAAGGCAATTCATCAGGTAGACCATTTCATTCTTATCGGTAAATCGTTAAATATTTGCAAGGATTGCAACCACGGTTCGAATTTTCGTTCAAAGAATTTACAGTTAAATTAAAAATTCCACACTACTGGCATAAATAATTTGAACAAGACAACTACCAATTTTACAATAGTCAGAATCAATGATTTAGAAGTATCGCTAAGTAAAGAGATGGCTTTAACTATCAGGACCAGATAAATTGAAAACATTAAGACATGGTAAATGTGACGAAGAAACTGCGGAAAGTAGCTAAAACGGATACTAGAGAGCATAAACTTCGTGTTAGATAGACATTAGTATTTTATATGAAACAGATGCATTGTACCGTCGTAAAGTCCATCCCCTCCTCAACGTGGTACGACGGTGTCAACCATGTTTCGATGGCCGATCGTACATGGGCTAACGGGGCTATGGCGGTGGTGTCACCAGGGCGTGGTGGATTTCCGACCGGCAATCGGATCTCCTATAAAATACCACATGAGCCCGACGACGGCACCATGACTCGGCGTGTGTTCCCCGCCACAAAAGGGTTCAACAGCCACAGGATTACATGGACTCCTGGACAGTACCCCGTACTTCCGAATGGCGAATGAGCTCTCAACAGCCACCGGCAACCATGCAACTTACTGCTGCCTTGCAGACTGCGCTTGGATGTGCAAAGGCTAGAGGTGCGTCCTCGATCAAAAAGCCGAGTGGTGAGGGGACACCACTTGTACCAAATTCCCAAGAAACTCCATGAAATGTCACTGGAGCCGGCTTATCCTCCAAAAGGAGTCAGCCGCAGTAAAGTATATATATATATATATATATATATATATATATATATATATATATAATCAAAAATCTGCAACGATACTCCATTATATATGTATAAAGTGAGCTTACATTTGGATATCCAACTATGAGTGACAATATGTGAATGTGAAACTAATGTTCTTTTAATAGGTATGTTTTGGAGATTTAAACAGCCTGTTTACCACACTACCTGACTAAACATATAAAGGATTTGAGATATAGCGAAGGATCCTAATGATACGGAGTCAAAAAAGCACGAAACATGTCTTTCAATTAAATTTCACCGTTTGCTGATGCTGACCTAAGCATATACTCCATTTCTTATATAAACATATTACTGTGTTCTGTAAGACACAAAAGTACTTAGGTAAAAATAAGCATACACACGCATAAATGAGCATAAGATAATAGTTTGAATAGCCCAGTCTTTTAATTGTTTGACCTGAAACCAGTGTGTTAACTTCGTATAACCGGGAAATTCTATCGTCATTAGAATGCAGGATAAAAATTCACAATAAACAGAAAAACAAAAAAACCTAACTGCCGGCCCAACGTTAGGTGTAAGTTTCACAACAGCAGCTCATCGCTTGAAAAAAGATTAAATACTACAGAAATAAACGACTAAAATGCCCGTGTACTAATTTCTCAATTTGAGACTCATATAATAACAGGAAAACCCAGGCTTTTTCACTCGACAACAAGGAGATAAAAACGGAGTTCATAGTTTGCATAATAACAGGAATTTTGATGAAATATTAAGTCTGTCTTCCGAATTATAATTTTGGTACTCTATACAAGTTTGTTACCTATTATATACAATTAGTTGGCTTTAAAGCCTTTGAATGAAGAAAGCAATTTCCAATTATCATTCATTACTTGACCAAGTACATAGCTGTTTATGGTATACTACACTTTCTCCACTGATGAGTCGCCAGTAAGCACGGAATTTAGGTGTTCATGTGATTGTGCATTTTGCTCATGCTGACTTTGGCATATCCAATTGATCCCATTTGAACTAATGTGGTACTAGTTATGCAAAAGGTACTAAATAATTGCAAACATGGCTGTACAATTTCTAATTAACTATGGTCATGTATTAACTCAGGCATACAGGTTATGCACCAAAAGGATGCTTGCGATCAATCTAGTTTCTGACCAGTCATACAACATAGCAAAAATAATTAATACAATATTTCTCATATACTTTTCCGGACAGGTAGTAGAGTTAGAAAAGTACAACACAAAGAACGGTATGCCGGATGAAAAAATTCAGATAAAAACAAAAAGTTTTTAATATGAAGAACTACAGTCAGCTATCAAATTAACGGAATCGTCATAAAAATGATTTCGAAAATTTGCTGAACTAGTCTCAAAGCAGTTTTCCTATCAGGGAAGTCAATGATAAATAAGACTAACTGCTCCAACCCTCCTCAGTCTTCAAACAAGTAAGATGAGACCTAATGTGTATTAAATGTCTACGCTACTACTAATGAAAACGTTATGCGGTAGTGAACAAATATCATTTTATACTGATGTACTGTCAATTATTAGTTTTATTAAAATAACGGCCACAAGTCGAATCAACTGGAGCAATATTAACTATAGTCCAAAGAGAATTATTTATTTGACTTGATCACTGGCAATGTCCAAGGTAACACTGGCGGCGGGATAAATAACTAACCTTGTAAACATCACTTAAATATTTTGTTCAATTCTACATGACAGAAGTTTGCTCGTCTATCAATGTACTGCTAAAACAATTAGTATTTTAGGTCAGGACCGATGCGTAAGTGTAGATACAAACTAAATATAAAGTTAGATACTGTTTGTGGCGAAGAGTAAATACATATGTAATTTTGTATTATGTATTGCGGACATAGTAACAAATTAGTTTAAATATGACCATAAGGATAAAAAAAGACAGCATGAACGGAACGGGTAGACTCATGCACATTCGTTTCGTACTTACTGGCGACTCATCAGTAGGAGCCGTTGTTTTGTCCTTTACCCAATATATATATTTGTGAAGAATGTGGGAAAATTGGACGATAAAGACCAAAAATACTTTTTCGCATTTCTCGTTGAATCTGAGCCATTCATCGATTTAATAAAATTACTGGTGTTTCGGGTCCTTTTTTCGGGAAACATCATCATAGTTGGAAAAATTGCCATTCAAATAGATAAATGCGAAATAGAAAAATAAAACAATGAAAATGAGAAGACAAATAAAACACTATCATGTAAAGGTAAGTTTAAAAACCAATATAATCTTTTCTATTGAGATATAAAAACTGCACCAGAGCGAATAAGAAAAGAATGCAAGATATAATAAGAGAGATCGACCAATTAGGCTATATAAACAGCTGTTGATTGTAATACATTCAGTGTGAAAACATACATACATACATACATACATACATACATACAAACATACATAAAAGAACAATTAAGTACGCACATATCTGAATATATACAAAAATACATAAATATATACATAATACAATACATACGTTCATATCTGCACAAAAAAAGAGTGCATTAATATATACATATACGCTTAAAAACATACATACATACATACATACATACATACATACATACATACATACATACATACATACATAAACGTATACATACTTGAAACATAATCATATAGGCAAACAAGCATACATAGATAGATAAATATACGCATATTTACTTACATACTTACTTACTTACTTTACTGCGGCTGACTCCTTTTGGAGGATAAGCCGGCTCCATTGATATAATGGAGTTTCTTGGGAATTTACTTACATACAAACAAGAATAAATACAGCACATATATAATCATAGACATAAATACAAAAAAACAAAAATATAGCATATATACATAAAAACATACATGGTATAGATGCATAAATACAAACATTCATACATACATACAAAAATGAATAAGTGCGAACATACATGTCATACACAAATATACATACATACACACCAATACGCATATGCACACACGTACAAATATACATACACATATAGATTCATTCAAAAACCAAACAAACACATATATATACATACATTCATACGTACAAACATACATACACACATACATACAAAAAATATACAAACAAATATCCATACATACAAACCTACATATATACAAGCATGTATATACATATAGAAATGCATTTATAAAACATACAAACATGCTTACATACGTATGAACATCCATACATACGAACATACGCACATGCATGTATACATACATATATACATGAATGAATGCGTGCATACATAAATACTTACTAGAAAACACATACAAAAATTAATACATACCCACATACATGCATGCATATATAAATAAGTACATAAATATATAAATACGTACAAACATATATAAAAATTCATAAATGAATATATACATAAATACCCACATACATCCATACATATGTGCATAACTACATACAAATATACATACACACATAAAAATATATGCGTTTGTACATACATGCATACACACACAAGCAAGCATCAATATATATTTACAAGCGCATACATTCACACATACATGTTTTCATGCATACAAATATAAATGCATACCTAAATATACGAACATAACATCACATATACATACATGCATACACATTTATAAACAGATACATACATACAGACATGCACAGAAACATACAAAAATACACGCATATAAACACAGACATGCATACATACATACAAGAATACTTACGTACGCACATACCTGCATACACCTAGAAACACAAACATATACACATTTTCATACATACAAATTCAAATAAATAAAACATATACGTACATATAGACATATAGACATACAAAGAAACAAACAAGCATATATACATATATACATATACACATAGATTGAAAAGTACATACGGACGTTCATACATGCGCAAAAATGCATGCATACCAAAATACATATATACATTCATACAAAAATAAATAAAACATTAAACTAACACCGGTGGCATGGGCGGCGATAATAATTACTATAATCAAGGTTGAAATCGTGATATAAACACCTGACCCATTAATTACTTACATTTGTCAGTATAAACTAAGAATTGTATAGTGTAGAAAAGAAAAATCATCTAGTAGACCGGTTTCGTCCTTATTGGGAACCCGTCATGTACTGGCCAGAATTTGCCGCGGACAGGGCTGGAACCTGGGCACGTCTACTTCGGAATCTAGTATTCTAATCACTGAGCCACTTTGCCGCATACTACACACAATTTTCAGTTTTATACTACCTAATTTAACTCGGTAAGTCTATTTTCTTTTAGTTGGAGCTCATATGGTATCCATTTAGACGTGAATTTCCAACTAACCATCCCGATCTGTCATTATTGAACAGACACTACATTATGTGAGGAATTGGTATTGAAATGAACATTTATAAAATTAAACGAACATTGATTGATCAGGCGGTGATACAAATTATTATAATTATGGTTGTGATTTTGATATAAACACTAATATTTATGCAATTGTTTATTCGGTGTTGCGCGTCTAGTAACAAATTAGTTCAAACATGACCAGAAGTATAAACCAAAGACAGCATGAATGGAACGTATAACTCCATGCACATTCGTTTTGTGCTTACTAGAAACTCATCAGTAGGAGCCGGATTTTCACCCTTTACCTACTTTATAATTCTGTGAGGAATGTGGAGAAATAGGACGCACAATCTCCTATACGAATGTGTAAACTTGCAGTAGTGAAGCTAACTTCATATAAATTCTTCGACAATGCGACTTCAAAGCTAACTCACTATATTATATATATACGAAGCCTGTAAAAGGTACCAACACCATGGCTTTTGTGTTAGTATCTGATACTAGCACTTTTATTGCAGAAAAGTTACATGGTACAAAAACTATGATTTCTATATTGGTACGTGGTACCAACACAGTGGATTTCAATGTATGCTAAAGTTAATCAAAATTGAGAATTACGACTTCTAAATAAATTGTTACTTCAGAAAATCAATACATATCTACAAAAAGCACTTTGTAGGCATGTCCCAGTTTTCACAGCACAAAAAATGTTTAGCTATAGACGTACGTGCAACACCAATCTTATTTTTAACAAAGAAAGTTTTTATGTACTCCGACCAACTTGAATTCAATTTTCTAAAGTATCCTCCTACATATGATTATTAACAGGAATACATCCAATTATAAGTATTACTACATGCAAATTGATTGAAATTTTGTCTTTCCCAAAAGGTGTAGGAAGTTTGGCGGTGGATTTAGACCTGCTGCAAAATATGTAAACAACACAATAGATAGCAATCTTTCTCTTATGTAATTTATTGCCTCTTCATATTTGTATTGCAAGTGAATATACGCTGGTCTCTTATCAACACTACAAACATTCACAACAGGTTCATTACATCATTAGGCTCATGCATATCTATAGAATCGTTAATGGTAAGGGTATTATGCACACCATCCAACACTGAACGCAAATAGTCTAGCTAGCAAATACGCAAATTATTAATACACACTGTCTTAACTGAGATTCTTTCCATGTAATTGAGCAAACTTTTTAATTAAAAAATTTACACTTTCCTACCTTTCTCATGTACATATGCGTCAGTTCCGAACTCCAAAAATATGCTTCTATCAATAGAGAACATTAATTTCGAACAACCATCAGAGTTAAAAATCCAGAATGCAATCCTATAACTTACACGATGTAAAGTTGGAGGCCCTGATGATTTTCTTCTGAGATTATTTAAGGAATGTGGCGACATACTTTCAGCAGCGCTGATGATTTTTTCGTAATCTACGGAAAAAGGAGACCATGCTGCTTACTTGTAATGAGTCTATCATCTTGAATAGCGACATGTACATCGCTGTCCCACAGTAGCCGTTCAAAAGTAGTATGCCCATTTCATTTATAAATTTTATACGCGCCCTCAATACTGGTCGCGTTAATGTCTACAACGAATTAACGCACAACTTTACTGCCAGCAATGGTGTTCGTCAAGGCTGTCTACATTCCACATTTTGACTAACGCTCAGGATACAGGTGACGAGATTCTCCCGGTCGGTAGATTAGTCGACCTTGACTATGCAGACGATATATTATTATTCGACAACTGAAATTGGGCCCAGGCCACATCGAATGAAATAGCAGTCATCCTTCCGTCGATCGATATGAAAATGGCACCCTCCAGGACCACCCAGCACTCACTTCAACTCTGCGACTTCAAAATCAAGATTGGGACATAGTTTTCCAGTTTACATAACTTGGAAGCTGTATATGCTGCTCAGACAATGTAAGTTATAACGTTAATATCTGATTTGGGAAAACCACAGTAGCTTTCTCCAACATCCACCATTTATGGCGAAACACGAATATCTCACTCATCATCAAAGTTCTTGTGTACAATGCATCTTCAAGTACAGTTTGGTTTACGCTAGTGAACCTTAGTCCTTTAGAAACGAAGAATAAAAGTTTATAGGCATTCGATCACCGTACTCTTAGAATCGTATCCCAGATAAGGTACTAAAACAAATAAGCAACGCTGACATCCGTGCACGTAGTTTAGAGCGGCCCATAATTGCTCCTCGTTAGACAAACAAATTAAGATTTATCAACTGCACTGCTCCCGTCACTGTTTACATGTACCTTAAAGTAGATTGTTCAGTATAAGGTTATTATCTCAGCCAGCACCAGATTGGCGTAGGTAAGTAGGTGTAAAGAATTTGACATGATAGAATCAGCTAAAGTTCACCACAACTAAATTGAATATTAATCAACCGTCCGTCTGCCAGGATGTGGTTCAAGTGTGAAATAGCAAAATATGTTATAGTGTAGTCAAACCGAAGTCCAGGTTTAATCATAAACCTGCACAGCAACACATAGGCCATTAGTAACTAATGTCTCACTGTCATATAACCATAAGAAAAATAACAAAAAAACACCAGAAGGAAAAATAAAAATTTCTTTTTTAAATGACAATAATAATTTAGGCAAACAAATTATTAAAGTAGAGTGATTTATGAGAGGGAGGATCTAGTTAATATGAGTATATTTACATAGATAGTACACGGGTGGGAGGAAAACCAAAACTTAACACACTATTATGGTCAAGGCAGCTTTAAGGCAAGGCAATATCAGTAATACAGCCAACACATAATCGTAAACAATACGAGGCTTCACATGAAGCAGGATGATGGCTATATTCTACAAGACCCTGAACAGTTCATGCTACCATTACAGGGCTGACAAACAACAGCTCGCCGATAGCCAGGCAGGAAATTTTTACGGCTACCGATCACTGTTAAGGTTTAAGAATAAAATGTGTTTAGACACTGGTTAGATTTCAACTGACAATCTTGGCTACTACCGACGTATCCTCAAGTAAAAGAAAAACAACAGCAAAGTAGGTGGTTTGTCTTATAAATCAGATATTTTAAAGTGTAAGGCCCATAAAGTGTGGTTGTACCCATTCAGCTCGCTTTGTTAACCAATTTCCTGGACTGCATCAGTTTAAATTCAAATACACAAGCTGGTTCATTAAAAAATATAGAATTTGCCTTATAACGATGAATACGAAAAGATAATGATCTGTTAGGCGTGCTTTAACGCTTCCAGTCTCTAATTACAAGTTGACTATTAGGGTTCAACATATTAAAGTATCTTAGAAGACATCAGCAGTATGCTAAATAATACAAAATGGAATGCCACACGACATGATATTGAATCGATCGTCAATAACATACGGACTAACATTGAAGGATTGCCCAATGGGAAGAAAGCTTTGAAATGGTACATGCATTATTTTAGACTAATATTATTTAAAGTGTGAATCATCTTAGCAAGAACTACAATTCTTTACAGGACTGCACCAGCCAAATTTAAAGGCATTATATAGTTTAATTCAAACTGAGCAATACGCCTTTGAACAAAAAGTGATTTACCCAGAGTATCTGATCCGCTTCTATTCGGAGAACTGCCAACTAAATCCTTCTTTACCTCAATGCTATGCGTTGCTGCAGCAGCAGTAGAAGTAGGTCCATTAGAAGATGGCAAGCCGGAAACAGTGGAGGGCGCCGTCGGAGAACTACGTTTGGCCTTGACAGCAGTGGCCGTCACAGTAAACCGTCCTACTGCTACTTTTTCAGGTGCAGCCACCTCGTCGCCAGCTGTTGATGACACAGGCTCACTGACCAACCCATTCGACGTGCCACTGCTTTGCATGTTAAGAGCAGCATTAGTGACAAGCGAAAGTGGTAGAGCTAAGGGCGCAGCACCTGTTACCGTCAAACACTGATAGCCTTCGTAGATTCTGTATTGCCAATTCAGGTAAATAATTATAAGCCGACAAACACAACAAATAATTAAACGAACATTGGTTGCGCGGGTGGTGATAACAATTATTATAAACAAGGTTGCGGTCTTGATATAAACACCTGACCCATTAATTACTTACATATGTCAGTATAAACTAAGAATTGTATAGTGTAGAAAAGGCAATTCATCCAGTAGACCGGTTTCGTCCTTATTGGGAACTCATCATGCACCGGCAAATTCTGGCCAGCACATAATGAGTTCCCAATAAGGACGAAACCGGTCTACTGGATGAATTGCCTTTATACACTATACAATTCTTAGTTTATACTGACATATGTAAGTAATTAATAGGTCAGGTGTTTATATCAAGACCGCAACCTTGATTATAATAACTCTGAGGGTAGTATGCTTTTAGAGTTACACATTGCCGATAGAATATGATTTGGAGTATGGAAACTGATGCAGATACCCAGGAAAATTGTTCTTTAAAATTTTAGGCCAACCAATAAATATGATATATTTTATCCTTTGTACGGCCATAGTTACGATAATCAGATGCTTCGTTTAAATTAAATATTTTTCATACCCGTTGTGCCGGTGCACAGGTTCGAGAAGCTCAACGGACTTATCAGAGACCCAACAAATAATTTCACGAGAACCTATAATGCTACATACTAAAACACCTATATTGTGCATAACGAATCTTTATCTACACTCTAATTGATTTTGCTTCATCAAGATCAATTAATTGCCTTATTAAACGATGTGCCTCATACGCGATTGTTTCTAGTTCCTCCTTTTAGTGGATAAATTTCTATGCCATTTTCAGGGTGTCATCATCGAAAAGAAGCTCGTCATACAAATCAAGACAAACAAATAATGCAAGTGTGAAATTTGATTGAAACCACTACGATTATACTTTCAACTGACTACTCACATAATTATTACTGAAACTTCACTAGATAGGCACAAATTATAAATGAATGTTTTTGAGGTAATAAAATACAAAGACTCATTTATAATTTATGCTTTGCAAGCATCAGGTTGATTTTTTTTATTGACATGCTAAATGACGAGAATAGGGATGTTTTCAATGGCTAGGAGGGGGGATAACAAAATGATATAAGTGTCCTCAAAGTTTAACTCATGCTAGTAAAAAAAGCCTAGTTAATATATGAAGTAAAATAAATGATCAGACAAAAAGTTCAGAAAATTACCTAATGATATTTAAGGCGATAATTAAGATAAAGCCAATTATAAAGTGTTCAATTCACAACATTTGGTATTTTCATGTATTTAGATTTAAAGTTCCGTTTAATTTGAATGATTATTGTATATTTCTTAAACATGAGCTATGTTTTAAAACAATGGTAACGTTAACTCACTATTTCGATAAACCTAAATTTGAATCTATAAGGGAGAAAATGAAATAAAAATTAATTTTTTCCCCTCGGTATGTTGATGATAGCAAATTTATAGAGGAGAAATAGGAAAAGTTAAAATGAGACATGACAGAAAGTTGGCCGATTTGGGCGTTTATATACTTTACTTAATTCAATCGTAGCTAATCGTGTAGCAAATCTGTCAGTAATGAAACTTAAGGTGAATCAGGTTGAATGTCCTAACCGTGATATTAACAGGGCAAAACGAAATGAGAGATCAGCAAGAAAAGAGGACATTTCGGAGGCAGTTAAACGGTTTAAAATAAAAATAGGGCAAAGTCTGAATAAGACGTAGCCACACTCTTTGCAAAACATCAAGATAATAAATATAAGCCCAATTAGGAAGTGCAATATCTCGCAGCGAGTTAAAAACTAACAACGTTAAATATATGAAAGCAAATAAAGGATCAGCAATGGTACTAATGCGTTTGTCTGGTCATAACGGCAATATGTCTGACCTATGTAAACATATGTAGAAGATATAATAAGGAAACACACCACTGATGAGTTACAAGGGAAAGTTAAACTATTGAGTAATAATGTTTTTAATGAAGATTTGGACCCAACGCACTCATACAAAAAAGCTAAATGTGCACCAATAATGTATGATTTAGTAAAAGTGCATAAACCTAGTAACCAATTAATAATTATTGTTCAATATAACACTCTCTAACAATTAAAATTTTAAAGTTATTTGTCATAGCACAAGACAATGCTCATATTTCTTAAATATGTTGATGAAACCTTATCATTTTGTTGAAATTGTTGATAAGCGCATACCAGAATCAGATGATAGGTTATCGAGAAAATATGTGTTAGCCATGATACTTGAAGCACTGGTTTGTTTTCGACGCCTTCTTGTTGATTGTCCGTTAATATTGGAAAACAAAATGACGATTGGCTACATTATGGAGATGACTAGTATGTCTTCTCTATATTCTACATTCAGGAAGGCATTTTATAAACAAATAAGAGGTGCAAATATGTATTAGGCGCTTCGCACTTAGTAACAAATTAGTTAAAATATGACCACAAGAATAAAGCGAAGTCAACATGAACGGTAGGCATAATCTCATGTAAATGTGCGTTTCCTGCTTACTAACAACTCATCAGTAGGAGCCGATACCACCCTATACCTACTGTACATATAGTCAGGAAATGGGAGACAAGTGGACTTTACACTCTCTTATACGAAAGTATATTCAAGCAATAATGAATTGATTTAATATGAAGTCATTAACAATGCGACTACAAAAGTAACTCATTATATATAATATATACCGAGCCAATAATTTGTATTATGTACCCACTCGGCTACCGTAGTGTTGGTACCATGCACCGATTAGATAACCATGGTGTTGGTCCCATTTTTTGGCTCGGTATATATATATATACACACACACAGACACACACACACATATATATATATATATATATATATATATAATACCCATCGCAATATAAGACGCCAACTTAAGCGCAGTCTAAAAGGCGATCTCGAAAACTTTTGGAACAGAAAGGCTGAAGAAATGGAAGTAGCTTTCGCGTCAGGTAATAGTCGCTGTTTGTTCCAACTTATCCGCGCAACAGGTTCGAGAAAGTTAAAAGTTAGTAAAACTATAAATGATAGTAACAATGAATTAATAACCGATAAAATATGTCGTCTTGACAGGTGGGCTGAATACTTTAGAGATCAATTTTCCTGGCCACCTGCGTCAGTTCCGATTCCCGAAATCATGTCTGCATCAACAGTGTGGAATTTAACAATATTTGTTTGCGCGGGTGGTGGTAACAATTCTTTAAATCAAGTTTGCGAGCTTGAAGTAAACGCCAATCTCATTGTATTTGACCAGTCGTCGACATAATGTTGTTCGACGACTGGTTAAATAAAATGGGATTGGTGTTTACTTCAAGCTCGCAAACTTGATTTAAAGAACAGTGTGTAATGTTAGTCCCGAAGAACCATCCGAGTTAGAAGTACGCGATGCAATCTTATCTCTTAAACGCCGCAAAGTCGCAAGCCCCGATGATTTACTTACGGGATTGTTTAAGGATGGTGGCGATAGAATTTCAGGAGCGTTGACCAAACTTTTTCATACCATATGGAATGAGGAAACCGTACCACTTGACTGGAATGAGTCGACCATCATTTCCATTTTCAAAAAAGGCAATCGTAATTCGTGCGATAACCACCGTGGTATATGTTTGACTCCGGTCGTATCAAGGTTATTTGCTTCGATTATCCTACGTCCTCTTAGCGCTTCAAGTGAATCACATACAAGAGAAGAACAGGCCGGATTCCGCGCAGGACGAGGTTGTATAGATAATATTATTACGTTAAGGCAAGTACTCGAACAGAGACATTTATATCACCGTCCCACAATAGCCGTCTTTCTAGACTTCAAGGGTGCATTTGATTCGGTAGATCGCAATGTTTTATTCCATATCTTGTCGAAAAGCGGTGTGCCCACAAAATTTGTTAATATTATACGAGCTCTCTACACAAATACTTCTGGTCGCGTTAAAATCTGCAACGAATTAACGCATAACTTTACAACCAGCAGTGGTGTTCGTCAAGGTTGTCCATTTTCCCCATTTTGTTTAATTTTGTAATCGATGCTATTATGAACAACACTCTCCCACACATTCAGGACGCTGGAGTTGAAGTTCTCCCGGGAGATAAACTAGTCGATCTTGACTATGCGGACGATATCGTACTATTATTCGACAATCAGCATGCTGCCCAGGCCACCTTGAATAGATTAACAGACGTTGTTCCGTCTTTCGGTATGAAATTCACACCCTCTAAATGTAAGATACTGTTACAGGATCACCCACCACTCACTCCAACGTTGCGACTACAGAATGAAGATCTTGACAGGTTTACATATCTTGGGAGCGCAGTCTTAATATACGCTAGTCAAACTTGGACTCTTAGACTTGATGATTTGAGACGCTTACAGGCATTCGATCATCGTTGTTTCAGAAGTATAGCACATGTTGGTTACCAACAACGAATGACTAAAGTTGACATCCGTAGACGTATTTTTGGCTCTGACAATAAGTGCTCGTCGTTAGAAAAACAAATAAGGCTCCATCAAATTCGTTGGCTCGGTCACGTTTTGCGTATGCCCTCATTTCGATTGCCCAATAGAGCTCTGTTCTCTCATCCAGCACCAAATTGGCGTAAGAAACAAGGTGGGCAGATTTTGACATGGCAGAAACAATTAAAGTCACTTACATCCAAATTGGGTAGTATAGGACCCACTCGTCTGCCGGGATGGGGTCCTCGTGCGCATCACAGTTCTTGGTTAGAAACCCTTAGCGATATGGCATCGAATCGAGCTCAGTGGCGATCTTGTTGCAGATGTCTAGTAGAATCATCTTCGTAACTTTCTTTTCTTAGTAGGGCAAAGTTAGCTGCGAGGTTTGGTTTGTTTATGACGTGATAGAGTGAAATCCGCAAGGAAGCTGTATTGCTGATGTCGCCTTGCCCGAATGCTAACTTGGCCATAATGGTGTTGTGGAGAGGTTTAGTTTGCCTCATTTCTGTGAGTTATCCTGATAAATTTACTCATAGTAGCAAGGTATTCCTTCTCTCTCTCTACCCCTCTCTCTCTCTCTCTCTCGTAAATCTCACTAATAATTTGTCTAAATTCACTTTTTACTCTTATGATGAGTGAAACATTAGTCACTTGACTTTTGTGTGGCTGGACATGATATATATATATATATGTATATATATATATATATATATATATATATATATATGCATAATAGCGAGATTGGCTTTGCAGTCACACTATCGAGAGACTTTCTATAGAAGTTAACTCCACTACTGCCGGTATACACATTCCTTACCAAAATATATAGTAATCCCGAAACGAATGTGAACATAAGATTATACCTCCCGTTCTTGCTGACTGGTTTATTCTTCTGGTCCTATTTCAATTAATTTTTTACTAGGTGCGAAACATTTAAAACACAATTGCATATATATCAGTTTACCACAACAGACAACATCTAAATGTTGAATACCAGGTGCCCCAATGGGACAAATTTTGGCGGTTTCGATGCCAGACATATTTACGCACTAAATGAAAAATCTTTTAGATACGTTACTCCTGATGCTCAAATTGTACCTAAGGATCTCGAATGATATAGCAATTATCTGGAAACATGGCGATAAAGATACGGTAAATTACTTCAATTTAACTAATCAGACGAACAAATAACAATTTATAATTGAAAAGAAATAATTAGGTGATTTAATGTTTTTGGATCTAAAGTTAATTAAAAATGGTCAAAGGTAGGAAAGAGATATTTAAAAGATTCAAAGTCAAGACCCATTTTTATTTTCAAGCAATATAATCCATATCGGATGAAAGCCAATATCTTAAAATCATGGACCAAAAAACCTCAAACCAACAGACATAAAACAAAGGAAGTTGGAGAGAGAGAGAAATATACTGTGTTAATGGTTATTGGATGAATTTCCTTTCTACACTATAAAATAATACTGACTGATATATGTACATAATGGGCCAGATGTTTATATCAAGATCGTAACCTTGATAGTTGAAATTATCATCGCCCGTTCGTTAAATTGGTGAATGGATGTAAGGAAAGTAGATATTTTCTTTTTGTTATAATCATAAAATATATCATATAAAAATATCTAACCTTGCTATATACGTGTTACTGGCTCAACAACCAAATAACATGATATATATATATATATATATATATATATATATATATATATATATATATATATAATGTATTTCTAAAAAGGAAACATTTTATAATCAAGTTTGCTTATTGTGGATAACGGCCGCTTTATTTCGTGAAAACACAAATTGCAATTTTTGTAGTTATAATTATCTTGGTTTTTATATGATTCAGCGAGTGAAAACTTCCGCGATTTTTAGTTTCCCTTGTATTCATTTGCGGCAGTGATAACAATGTTGGTAGACAATTGCGCGTTTATCTGTAAGTGCGAATGGTATGTGTCTGTTTGCATGTAGGGGTCATACTTGACCTAAAACAAAGAGAGGTTTAAGGTATGTTTACGGTTTTGTTGATGGGTTGAGTGATTAGTTCCCATTAAAGACAAAACCGGTCTACAGGATTAAATTCCTCTTCAACACTATAGAATGCTTGGTCTACACGTAAAAATGAATAAACATAATTGGTCATGTGGTTATATCAAGATCGCAAACTTGATTGAAGAAATTGGTTGGTTAAGTTTGAATGAGGCTCTGGCTTTGTTGTCTAATACCTGTACAAATGTCTTTCCCCGTATACAGTCTTTTTAACGCATTGTTCACGAGTGTTATCTTGCCCCGTTGGTAACAGTACAGGATGTGCAGAGTTCAGTACTAATAGTTTATTTGTTGTATAATTACATGCACTGTTAATTATGATAGTGATGTTTTTTAGCAGCTTTACCTACTTAAGTTTATTTCCAGCTCAATTGAATATTTGTTGATACTAATTCATTGAATGATCCGGTTTCTCTGAAAACTGGAAGATTGTTAATTTTTTTCTTTCTGGGCCAATCGAATACACCACTATTTTTATGGAGTTCTGAGTGCTTAGGTCGAGTAGTTGTTTCATAATACTTTTTCTGTCATTGCTTCGTGATAAAATGATAAATTGGACAAATTTGCCGTAAACCATGTTTAAAGTATATTCTACGAAATGGTTTTTTTCTAACGGTTCAACGCATTTTTATCAATTTCTGGAGTAAGGGTTGATAAAAGGCGATGATGACTTTTGCAATAGAAGAACTTGTTAATGAATCAATATAATTATCATGTTAATTTGTCCCTTCTTAATTATAAGTCAACGAAAACAATGTTGTTGGTATTTTATGTAATACAAATCGGACGTAGTTTGATGCTAACATCTACATACCGCATCGAGTAGATAAACGTATGCAAAATTGAACTCAATTAGTCTGACCCGTCCCCGATCTTGTGCACAGAACAGATCTTCCTGATTAGATATTCCAGATTGATAATTAGATTTCCTTTGTGAGATTTTGGAACAACGACAATGCAATGGATCTATTTCCCACTAATGGTAGATATGCTACGAATAACCAGCGTCAAATCACCATTTTAATCTTGTGTGAGTTGCGAGAAAAATTATGTTTTTCTTCTCTATCTCGAGGGCGACTTGGATATCTGGATCAAGTTCATGAGCTTTTACATGACTTCGGCTTAGTCCACTGCTTCCAGAATGCGGAACGGATTATCCACATACATATTGTAAATTATGCGCTGATCAATTCGTTTGAGATCATTTGCTCAGGATGGTGCATGGATATATCCACCAGGAGAAGTGCAATGCAACTTTCCACAGTTACACCATTCAACTGTCTTAAGAGTTTAGCAGTGGTAATAAATTCAAAACATCCTAAAGCAGTGCAGAAAACGTGTTATCATTACAAACTACACTTCTCAGCAGAAAGAAAACTAACACCACAACTGTGAACATACACTAAATTGATAAAAATAACACAGTAGTGTTAATCGTGATATGATTTTGATATAATATTATATGTATATTTCTATATTTTTATTATCTATCTATAACTTCAACAAATAGGTATTTTCTATAAAAACACTGCGTATTCAATGTTTGACAACAGCAATCGAATATTAACATTATGATGAAATGCGCGTAATAAAACTAAAAATTTTAGAAATTTAAGCGTTTTAAGGCTTCCTTCATTCACTCACACAGGGAAAATAACTTAAGAAAAAAACAGTGAATCGAAAGCACAAATATCGATATAATATTTTATATAATTACAGCTAGCAAGCTAGATATGACATCTGATTTATGACAGTAAATTAGTTGTTCTTACTTAGAGAAGTATTGTTGCTGAAGAATAGACAGGCCACAATTGACTTTATTGAGCAATTGATTGAGTTAGTTATCACAATTGAAATTCAAACGAAACAGATGGGTATAGGACCAGAAAAGAAAATTTATTTTAACAGATCATTTATTATGGTTGTTGATTCTCGCGTAGTAAAAAATAAAATCAAAGCGGCGTTAACACGTATGTCCTTAACAGTTAAACTTGGCATGCTATATAAAGTAACGAATGTGCCTTTTTAGAGCAATTAAAAAAATCATGTTAAAATCGACCTCCAACTTTATTTATCAATATAATATCAATAATAATAACAATAATGTAAGTTGTAGGTCAACATATTGGAACGGTTATTATCTAGAGTAAAAGAACTGATATAGGAAAAATTAAATCGTAAATACACGTCTGCAATAGCGCACCATTTATCTAAGACGTCGCATATATGATTACTTCATACAAAGCAAATGCAATTGCAGCAACTAAATATCTAAATATGAAGAGCTGCGAAAAAATAAACTACGGCCAGATTTCTACAAAAAAGCCTGTTCAGTTACTGAATTTGAACTGTGGGTGACACAAGCAAATCATGGAACGCTCCCAAATTTTACAATCTCAATTCGTTTCAATCTTCTGATTGCTTTGCTATTGCTTAAAAGACAAAAATATGTTCACATTTACAAGCTTGAGGAGAAAATTCGAAAGAAATGTTTCTTGTTTCGGATAAAATTTCTTTTATCCTCGAATATGTGATTGATATTATATATAAAAATATCACTATCGTTCCAAGCATATATATGCCGCATCAATTTTTTCCACTTAACAGTTCAAAGAAAATGTGTTAATCCAACAATTAAATCTTAAGCAAATTTTGCTTTCTTGCTAAATTCGTGATAATTGTTTTTGCAAATCAAATCTTCAACCTTGAAATATAGTAAATCAAATAATTTACTTCACCACATACGTACTAAATAAAACCATTCGATTTTCTTAGATACTGTATCAAAGATAAAAATACGTACTCTGCTAGTTTGCCTACCAAGGATGAGCTGACAGGTGGATGAAACTGTAGAAAAGGTATATTACTAATCTCATAGCAAGAACCCTATAATTCAACGAATTGGACGCTTCGACAAGTGGTGTCCTACACTCCACAGATAAGAAACATGAAGAACAGTATTAATTTTCAGTTAAATGTCATTATAAATATTTCAGGGGAGAGGTCCCGAAAATTTTACATTACAAACATCAGATCTTCTGTAAATCATGTTTGTGTCTATGATTTTAGGCACACGTTTATAAATGCATATATGCATGCATGTGTATATTTGTTCATATGTATGTATTTATTTTAAGGACGTACGTATGCATGTATATATGTCTGTATGTAAGTACATGTGCAGATATTCAACAGTGTAATATAGAATAAAACACGTAACAGCGTATTCCAACATTTTACTGGCATCCTCACAGGTCGGTAGTAAACCTATTGACGATGACCAAAGCGAAAAATTGTAAAAAACAACATTTAAACCACGCTGTATTTCAAAAAACAATTATTCCTGTCTATATGTTGCATGATAGGGATGTCGGCTACTCCGCTTTAATAAATACAAACAAGCATAAGAATATATCTATAATTAAACGGAAATTGGTTGCGCGGGCGGTGATAACAATTACTTTAACCAAAGTTGCAATCTTGATATAAGCACCTGGCCCATTATTTACTTACATGTCAGTATAAACTAAGAATTGTATAGTGCAAAAAAGGCAATTTATCCAATAGACCGGTTTCGTCCTTATTAGTAATTCAGCACTGTTAAGAATTTTATGCAGACAGGACTCGAACCTGGGCACGTCTGCTTATACAACAATCAAGAATCAGTATATTATGCTGGCGTAGTGCCGAGTATTATAATAATTATTATTAGTAGTGGTGGTGGTAGTAGTAGGCATTCACAATTAAAATATTAGTTGCACAATCCATATTTTATTTATATAAAAAATTTAATCAAGAAACAAATTTCCACTTGCACAGGTAAACATAGGTACAAATTAAATATAAATTACTGGCATTTGCATATGATAAAACTACCATCTGATATACGCAACTGACAGAGGCTGGTGCCACAATTACCGGCTAAATTATGATTGCAAAATTTAATTTGTGAAAGGAAATGTCATTAAGAAATCTGAATTTGGTCAGAAAGAAACAATAATAACGCGTGGTTATAAATTAACTATTTTTACTAATAGGTAAAGCAAAGGAAGACTGGCACAGAAATTGTTTACATATATCTAAACGCTTTATTGTATGGTCGGTGTTAAACAAATATTCTAGCAAATAAACGAAGTAATAAAAATTCCATTGGGATATGCCAACACAGTATATGGCAAATTTCACACGATAAATTGTAAAAAATATCTGTAGACCATAAACATCAATATCATAGAGCTAACTGCCCACGAGCGAACGATACTTCACAATAATAAATAATACACAAAAAGTGATTTACTTCTTGATTTAAATTTAAAAGATGCCGGTATTCCACCATCTCAGCCATGTGAAAGAAATACAGGTGAGACCAGAAGTGAAAGAGCTATATAGTATACATTTATAATAATGTGAAATTCTCTTCGCCAGCCTGTGATTTCCAGTGGCATCGTGCAAGAGTAGCACAAGTTTGCAAAGTCATAACAGTATAATAAGTGAAATGGCTTAACACCCTATTATGACAACAAAACAAGTGCAAAATAACACTCAAGTACAACCAATCCAGTTGCTTGGATGGTGCTTTTCTTTTCAGTAGTTGCAGACGCAAGACAGTCAATTAAATGTGAGAATACAGTTTAAAAGTGTTATGATAATTATAGGGTAGACATTGCGCATCTAGCAACCTATCAGTGAATGTAGAATCAATTACCCTGAACAAAAGTGTACTCCCACAGACACATACGTTACGTGTGTACAGGCTAATGATCAGTAGCAGCCGGAACAACGCCATTTAGTGAACACTAAACAACTAGCAAGACTCTGAAGTTAGCAAATTGCCCAAAATATAGTTGGAGCTGACATTTACTAATGATTAATTAACCTATATCCTGTATTCCAGAGAATCAGGCAGACGCACCACATATTAAACACATATTCTACAGTTCTGAAGTCGAAAAGAAATACAGTTTAAATAAAATGAAGTTTAGGTATGGTCAGACAGATATTGAAATTATAGTGCACGGTGAAGTCACCTGATTTGCTACCTACACACAAAAAGCTATTTGTACGGAACAATATAAGCTTTTTCTGCAAATGAAAACACACAACTAAACCAAAAATAGTAAAAATAAAGGAAAAATACAACAAATGGTTATGCAAGCATTGGAGGCTAACACTTTTAAAAACATAAGCACGTGGAAAATTATTATCTTTTATCAGTAGAGAAAATTAATAGCAGCGATTTAAAATGATAGTGTAACTATTTAAGCGAATAGCCATGAATATGGCCGGCGAGAATACCGGCAGAATCTAGTTATTACATTTATACAAATTTTAACTCTGTAATACAAAATAAGACAAGCAACTAAAATGTGCCGACACCCTCCTTATTTACTTCTATAGTACATGCTGCCTACTTCCGGTTGCGCCAGTAAATTCGCAACTGGCCTTATTTATGATGTGATATGAACCAAAGCACCACCTGAGACTACTGTGTGAAGAAATTTTTGTCAAAGGATGTATACAAGTTAGAAGACTGGTTTTAAAATCCCGCTCAATATAGATCGATATAGAACATGTAAAGTATACAAAAAGTACTGAAAAAGCAATACCAATTTGAACTGAATAAAGTATGTTTCAAATGCTAAGTGAATAAAGCGTAGCAAACCAGGTGAAAATTAAGGAAGCGTACTAAGTAACAGGCGTTTCCACACAGGGCCGTTCCCTTACTTAATATAACTTCGAATAATAAGAAGTTGGATTGAAGCATATAGCAATAAATGGCGCTTTGAAGCTAGTTTTCCTTTTCCGTCATCGAAAACGTATTCAAAACCAGAAAACCGGCTACTACTGGCCTAAGCAAGAAATAGAGTGGAGTGCAATGAAATTTCGAACTATAACATCGAAGCTAATCTTAAACTGTAGAAGATGACAAAAACCCATATGTCATTTAAACAAACTTCAGCGATTATAGTTTACCATAGCATTATGCGACACAGAATCGAAAGTGGCTGAGAAACCTAGAAAAGCAACTACAGCGGAACAATGCAAGTAGGTACATGCCTCTCATGCTGAAGCGAATATCGGCCTAAATTGGCCTCGTTTGATTCTCTAGCTTTTCCCGAATCCCTATAAAGAATAATAGCATTAACCACTGATACATAAATACCAGTATCAATATCTGTGTGAATTGACATGACAATTATTCTGAACGGCGTCCTTTACAGGTTTCGCAAATAAACTCGAGTAGATTCTCCATAATTTTTATTCAATAAAAAGTGAAATATTTCAAAGGCTGTCGATTTAGTCGTTTTGACGGCTTCTTGTGCCTGACAGTCACTGCCATTTCACCAAATTGAGTTTTAATGCCTATGCCGCACCGAGGTCCTGCATACACTTCATCTCAGACCGCACGATTTGAAATATGTGACGAATTTATATATTTCAAATTCTCGACAAGCTGCGCTACATATACTGGAAGTGCTTGTAATCTCTTGGCAGAATGACTACTGTTAATATCTGGGATCTTAACGTAGAACTCTAAAGGTTGCGTATCTTCGACACTGCTATCAAATCATAAACAACAATAAGCCAATATTTCCCTACATCCGCCCTGCAATTAACAAAAAAAGCCGCAGGAAGCTTTCTACCCACAGAACTATTTCCTCGCAGTTTCACAGCAAATTCTGAGGGCTAGTTTTTTTGGCGTATTTAGAGTTAGAAAACAGTGCTTCAGATGTAAGCACTTAAAGACGCGTCGAGGCTTGATTAAGCTTTTTATTTACAGCGTTACATGTGCTGATTGATACGATATCGGCTGTTTCCAGGTTGTCTAGCAAAAGCATAGATGCCATTGAAGGCTTAATGCACATCTAAAATTGTTTACATTACACGGATATTGGGAATAAATACAGACAGCCGCATGGACTGCCATATTAATCGTATGATGGTGACTAGAAAACAATGACCAGATACAAAAATAGAACCAGTAGAGCACCAATGGTATGCTCTGGCGTCCATAATGGAGGACAATCATCGTCTGCTTAACAGAATGTGGTCGATCTGAGTCTGATTTAATGTACATGTACCATTTTTATAGGTTGATTGCTACACCTTGCCACAAGATACCGTTTGATGTGTTGAAAATTGTGAACGTACCACGATCAAGCTAGCTAACGTCAAGATTGCACAGAGTAATTGCTTTGTCACGGCTAGTTTCTGCCAAGGTCCATCTCCGTACATCCAATTTCCCGCGCAGACTTAATCTAGATTTTCGCTAGAATGTCCAACCATCACTCAAGACCAAAAGACAAATCTGATTACTTTTCACAAAAATAATTTTCATCGGCATAATACCTGACAATTGACACGTTCTAGTTTAAAATTCCGAGAACCAGGTTATCTCCCGGGAACCTAGTATAATAAAAGTTCGTATTTCTCTAGTCAAGTTAAAAATTCGACATAGAACTAGACAGCAAAAGAGCAGCATTCTTTCTCATATTTGAGTGTAATACGAATCACCTCTTTTTGTGAGCCATACGCAAGTGAAAACCCTTGCGAAATGCTCGATTCCATTTCGATCTCCTGAACGCAAGTAATTTGAATACCGCACTAACTCAGCCCATCGGCCGTAAAAGACTGGAAAGTTAGCGGAGCGAGGCCTCACAGGGAGTCTACATGGCGTTTGGTGAAGAGTATCGTGCTCCACTACATAAAAAATAGCACTACAAATCGCTACTCTATATAACAAGCCTAGATCTAGAATCATGGTAACAAGCAGAAATTAAAGGTAGACGTCGGCAGTGTGCACGGGATCAATATCGTTTACTTTGAAGAGAAGGAAAATAGAAATTTTTAGTAATGGCAAAGTGAAATGTGCGTATGCAACTTCGAAATTCTAGCATAAACTTATTAATATATGTACATATGTTAGTATGAATGTATACATGTATATATGTATGTATGTGCATATTTATGAATGTAATTATTTGTGTATTTATGCATGTAAGAGATAGGTATGTTTTTGTGTATGCACATATACATTTAATTTTGCACATGCATTTCCATACGAATACTTTCTACACATTAGTCGATAGCTTAAATTAGCATATTCACACAAACCTTGCAATTCAACTTTTACAAAAGCTAAATAACTGATATCACCACTCGTCGCAATCAACGATTGCTCAATTAGTACTTAATCAGTATTTTAATACACGAAATAATTTAATAAAGCAGAAAAAACCTGAAACGACGTTCGGTCTATTTGGTTTGCGAGACGTTTCTAAATTATTCACTTCTAGATAAACTTGTCTTAATCAACATTCTTGATTTAATGAAAATGTGGCATTGAAGCTAAACTGTTGCCGATAATGCAAGGCAGATTACGATGATGATGATGATGATGATGATGATGATGATGATGATGATGATGAATTTCGTGTGTGTTCCGGAATGTTTTGAAGCATGCACAATTCATAAAAAATATTCAGGTTGACTTTTTTAACGTCATCAGCATCTACAAATAAGACAGCTATGCAATGTGCAAATAAAGAACAGTACACGTGGAAATTATAAAATTCAGAAGGATCCTAATAGAGTATAAAATAATGTATTAAAATATAATACAATATATGGTAAAACTTTATTTAATGTAGGATCAAGTTCGTGTGTATAAGATTTAGAAACTTATATAAACAGATAACAATTTCCACGCTATAAGAAAAAGCATTTTATGGAGCCTTAGGTAATACAAATAAAATTTCAATCATGCCGAATGAAAAGTCCGCGTAGACAACAAGAAGATCAAGGTGCGAGAAAACTTTCACGATACCAATGAGGCGGTTTCCCTAGACATCGTTTGGAATTTGTGCATTTCAGCAAGACAATCGGAAAAATCGATCAGAGCATCATAATTCGCATGAAAAAGAGAAATAATCGAATCGTTTTAGTGTCACCAAGGTTCAAGTCAATACTGCAGATTTAATTGGCTATGGACCCTGTCGTTCATGAGCAAAAATTACAAGCCGACGAGCAATTTAGATTTGTGCCTTCTAGTTATTTTTCACACATTATTTGACCGATAAAGTGATGGATTTGTGGTGCAAACCTAGCTCAAACAGATTCGTATAAAGGAAGCATAAACAGGCGTCGATAGGATTGTGAATTTAGTTTCAACTAAGTTTGGTAAGCCTCCCTGGTTGGAAAAGAAAAAACTGAGCACAATTAGTATTAAGATTTCTTTTTCGTGTCACAATAGTTCTCAAACACAAGTTTTTTTCTGACACTGAGTAATTATTTAATTAATCCTACCGGCTATCTTCCATCCTATTTGCGCTAATTTTTCATCAGGCACAAAAATCACCACAATAAACATATTACTATGCCGTGCCAAATACATTAATAAATTAATTCAGTTATTTTCGATATATATATATATATATATATATATATATATATATATATATAGGTGCACCGTCGTGCGTAAGATGGTCACGTTAAATCGGCACTGTTGATCAATAAGGGATGAACTTCAAGCTTGATTATTATCGATAATCGATCAGGATAAATGAAGCAGTTTAAATAAATGAAAATCTAGGATAATAAAACTACTTCAAATTAAATTACACATTTGACAACGGTGTTAAGTTAAGCATACATGCATACATGCGTAATCATATATACCTGCATACATACATACATTAATATATACATATATGTGCACACATACAGGCATAGTTTACATACACATACATACATTCATACATACACACGTGCATACATACATAAGTGCATACATACATACATACATACATACATACATACATAAATACATGCATACATACATACATAAATACATACATACACACATACGTACATACATACACACATACATACATACATACATACAGACATACATACTTATATACATACATACATACATACATACATACATACATACATACATACATACATACATACATACATACATACATACATACATACATACATACATACATGCATACATACATACATACTTATATACATACATGCATACACGTAGTAAGCATGACGACTATGTCTATTAAGACATTCAATTTTTTCTAAAATATTACTTTTGTTGTCGAATAAGATTTATAACGCTCACCCAAAGAGCTTTTACCTTAATTGCACAAACATTGGTTGCGCGGGCTTTTATCCTATTTATATACTTTGTATAATATTTCGGTTCATCCACCTCGTAATAATTTTAAGATCCACGATCCTTTAACGAAAACCAATATATCTACCCCTGTGTCAGCATTCAATTTAACACACACTAGGAATGGACTGCCTAGTATTCCTTTACAGACTAAACACAACCATAAATGTCATGGTTATGCGGCAATGATGAATTAATACTTACGCTAACAGCAATGCAAAAACCATAACTAAGGTTCCACTGTCATATAACTAAACGCGAAAAAAATTAGAAATTTGTTATATAAAAACAAACAATAATTATGCATAGAAATTTTTGGATATTTAGGAGAGAGAGAGAGAGAGTACCTAGTTAATATGAATATATTTAGACAGATATCTCACAGAAGTGAAGCAAATTAAACCTCTACGCAACACCATTATGGCCAACTCAGCATTAAGGCCCGTAGCCATAGAAATTTCCGGCCAGGATACAAGTGGGCACAAGCTATTCAGTTCGGGAACGGTATCATGAAACTGCCAAGTCGAAAGAGACACAAGCATAATCCCGTTTCATGTGAAGCCTCCAGTTTGGTCTAACTGCGCAATAGCACTTAGTGTTAAAATTTAATGACGGAAAGTAAACGAGCGTGCTAGATGCGAAGGGCAGGTTTCGGCTGATTAAGGAAACTCTGGCCACTGGCATCTGGGTAGAGTATTCATTAGCCTCGATTGGCAGACTATCTCAGAGAAGGAAAACCTTGAATAAAAAGCATTCCAACTAGGAATAGCCGACCTAGTGTTCTTTTACAACTCACATATAACTATGAATAATACAAATTATAAGGAATACATACTACATCGGCCGTGGAGCATAATATTGTCTCATATGCTGAGTCGTGCGAGGTGGATGGGCAAAATCAGGCTACTGTGACCAACTTCATCTTTGATTCTACCTTCCTGTACCTTTTCTTCATGTCAATCTAACAGTAACGCTTTTTTAGATGCTCTGAATATTGTGGGTGTTGATCATATCTCTGAGCTCAATATCTAATACTTATGCTGATGACAGCCTTCTGTTTTAATTTTATAAATCCGTGAAACGTTTTAGAATTGTCTTAAATTGTTACATAAGATGATCTGTCGTATTTTAAATAGTATTAATTTTTTAGAAAAGATTCTATTTTAAAAAAGTGGCTTGATCGCCAGTGTCATCGGATTGTCAACGTCGAGGAGCAGAAGGCTGCTGTCGATATCGTGTAAGCAAAAACGGTTACTATTTCCTTCGTTTTAGGAAACGAAGAACATTTAACATACATTTCCTTTATTCAAGTCAAGTTTGTTGACTCGAATAAAACAGCAATTCGATTTTCTTAACCGATCGCACGAGATAGCTCGTGCAATTAACACATACGCAACACACTAAATAACACTGACTCGTCCGTCATGTGCAAACATGTTTATGAAAAAAAATGCAACTCCCAAGCATACTATTCACAATACATATAGTGTAATCGACGGGAATTTCAGCTGTACAACTTCTGCGCAATCATGGTCAAGGTTTTTCCACGGTATTCGTCATATCCATTTTATTTATTCAATTAGGCGATCGACGATTGCGCGACAAGTAACAACTGTTCACGAAATAAAGTCAGTTTGTTTCAAATACCTATTCCATTTTATTTTAACCAATGCGAGCGGTTTTAAGATTACCCTTATTTGTAAACACGCTAATTCCAGTTTTAATGATATAATTACATCTATGGTTTAAAAACGCAACTGGTGCCTATTCAATGCTAATACATTTGATTTAACAATTGATGAGGCAGAGGTTCCTCATCGAATGTTGTCATTTACTAAATTTACGAAAGCAATACTGAAAATGACTGAAATGATCAATTTAATTTAACTTTCGCTATTATTTATTTCTTCCTCTTGCCTTGAAAGAATTATGTGGCCATTAAGCAAGTGGAATAAAATATACATCCGAATATTGGCTTAGAAATAGAATGACTTTAAGAGAAAATTCTATTTATTGATACAGTTGGTTAGTTTCAATACAAATTAGGGCTCGCAAATTATGGGTGATGGAATATGATTTTTTGTTGATTTTTACCGTTTAAGACAAGAAATGTGTAGTTCTTTATTATCAATCATTGGAAAACGATTGCATATTATACCGAAGTATAGTAGACAGAGCAAGACTAATTGCGTTCTCATGACGTCCGGACATAAAACGACTGAAAGACCACTTCTCTCCGAGTTGTGTTAGCGGCACTTTCAGAACAATATTCTCAGGTAAAGTTGTCGTTAAAATGTCTCACATTTGGAACTAGTTATGCTCATTCGTCCACGATAAGAGAAGTATCTTGCAATGTGACTAGGGCTATGTAACCCGAAGGAACGATCTCAGGGATCAATAAATCAAAAACAATCGCGAGTCAGTCGCTGTAGAGAAAACTAATTGACAACCAACATGACGTTTATGTACTGGTATCAAAGCGTTGCTATGCTAAGAATAACACCTGCATGTAATTTTAAGTGAAAACACGAAATAAGCCTTTGATTAATAGGGGCACATTGATTAATTATTTATTTGTAGCAACCATTCATCTTTTAGCATTGAAGTTCACCAGATTAATACCACATATTTTACCCGTAATTAAGAGATTCTATCAAAACCGTTTCATGAGAAAAACAGTTTACTAATTTTATCAAGAACCTGAATAACAGAACCATAAGTTTACAAAATATTTCCATTAACACCTGCACAACAGAATACAACTTTGTAAAACTAGAAATCCTTGGAAGGATGGCATACTATTGATTTAAATTCAACTAATCGGACAGTGAAGTTTTTTGGCTCATCACGTAAATATCACAGCTGAGTGAGATTTAGTGAGAGTGGAAATCGTCTCACATAAAAATTGGTGACAATATAATTGATTTATCAGTCGTATGTGTAAAGGGATAATATAGGTCATAAAAGTAAAATTGCCACAAAATTCTGTTCGTAAACACAGTGTTTAAGAATGAAAGGGAAGAATGAAGAACTTAAAGGTAAAAGCAGCGCACAAGTAAATGTTTCAAATCAATGGAAATACATTTAATACACCCATCCCTAATCGGTGTAATTTTAGATGCGCATATTCATTCATTCATTTATTATTAAAACACAACAAAAATCTAGCTACCACAATGCAGCGCATGTGTTACGTCATTTATTCCAGTGCAAGAAACGATAACGATCATCGAACACAAGCACACACGCACGCACATACACACAAACACACGACAATGATACAAGCACTCACAATAAAAGGAAGAATTACAAGCAAAACGATGCAAGTGTAGAAAATAAAAGTACATAACGGCATTCGTACTATCTCCATGGTCGAAAGAAATAATGCGTGTGTATGAGGCTATACGCGTAAGAGGTGCGTAAGTGCGTGCATGCCTGAGACAAAAAAGGAGAGAAAGAGAGAATGAGAGAGAGATAGAGAGAAAGAAAGCGAAACAATAAATTTTGGAGGCTTTCCATAAAGTACACAATAAATCTCGTGTCTTTCAAACTAACTACAGGACGAGCAAATTTGGAGTAATATTGTGGAAACAGTCTTGGCAATTAAACAAGATTCTGCCTTAGAACAGCTCAAGAAAACATACATACATCGCTTAAGCTAAACTACAAAAGTCTTCAAAAGCTAACATTATTAAAGAATTAATTTAAGAATAATAGTATGTACGGATGGAGTAATATGGTCAAATAAAGCCATACAAAGTTTCGAAACATTTCTACTGTTCTCATTCTGAGTAATAATTTTATAAGCATCATATAATTTATTGGCCAGATACCATTTAGGTCATATTTGTACCAGCAACATTAAATAAAACCTAAGTATCAACAAAATAAACCTATCCTGCTATTAAAAAACAGTTATTTAGTCGACACTAATAAAATGTTAAATATAAATCGATAAAGTGTAAGGTGAACGAACCAGACAATTAAATCAGCTCAGACGCCAGATCGGAACTTCGCTTACAAGCAACAAACGTCATTATTATTATTACCCTCATCATCAGCAGCTACATCAGCTTAATCATCATCGTCAGCAACGTCATCACCTTTGTTATCATCATCAACAACAACAGAATAGCATCAGCATCAGATAAAGAATTTTTCCTACCGCATAACTAAAAATTCACGGTTACGTAAGAAACTTAGCGAATCACTAGGTTTCCACTCCTAGTTGGAAAACGAATATAAAATTTACTACATGACTGGTCTTTACAAAGAAGCTTAACCTAGAACAACGAATTAATCTCAAATATACCAACTGGGAAGCTTCATTCGATTCTTTAACGTGTTATCATAGATTTTGCTATACTGAACGAGTTCAATGCATATATTTAATAACGAGGAAAGAACCTATCTAAGTCCTCTAGCTTAATTTAAATAAAAATCTAAAAAGACGACTAGAATGATTACCTCGAAGGACCTTGGATAATTCACTTTTGACTATGCCTGATTATCAGGTGTAGAATGAGTTTTCAAGGGTCTGGAAGATGGACAAAATTAAGTCAATCTCCGTTCCCAATGCTTTCAAAGCTTCACGCCTGATAGGCGTTGGCAGACATTTCTGATTGAAGTAACGAGCAACCTTGGGATCTCTTGCAGCATGTACATTATCGCAGATTGCTTATGCAGCAATAAAGTAGATGGTTATCCTGCTGATGTAATTTAAATACTTGCAATTATGATAATAATGAATGAAACTTAATCACATTCTCTGATTTGCGCAGTAACAAAGCACCGCATTATATAATATCATTAAAATAACAGTCACTGACCACGAAGAAGCTGTGTCAGACAACTTTAATTTCGAATCAATGGCTTGGTTGAAATAGCTGTTCTTATGGATATTACCAAGGGTCCCCTTCGATAAAAACAATTTAGGATATTACGTGTTCATTTTATGTTATTTTATTAACAAAACTACTGACCGAATCTGGATCCCGAAGCTTGTGAAATATTATTCAGAATAAAATCACACTGATCCTAAGTTTGTCTTAAAAATATTATTCATCATCCGATTTTATAAGACAGATAACCAAACCCATCAATTAAACTAAAATTTCATTTTTACTGTACAACTCATCAATAGTAGTCGGAACTGCAATGAGAAGCGCCCTAACCGTTGTTTCCAAAGAGATATTAAAAAATATGAACAAAATTAAGTTTTAAAACATGGATTTCAATTGCTAACTTTAACCATCCGCTGTTCAGAAATACTATATATATATATATATATATATATATATATATATATATATATATATATATATATATATATATATATATATATATATATATATATATATATATATATATATATATAATGGGTATAAACTACACGGCATAAGATAAGAAAATACAGTTCAGCAAGACCGGTTTCTTCCTCATTGGACACTTATCAACTATTTACAATAACTGTAGAAACCGGTATACATTCGATGAAGTCACTCACATCGCCTACTGCGCTAGCCAAACCATACACTAACTGATATTTTAAGTTATATAGAAACTTATGTTGTGTGGTCTGTCTTTCCTGCAGGCTGATATTGCTGTCCGTCTAAAATTCCAACTAGTCAACCCCTCCAAACTGTCAACTTTGAACAAACACTATGTCACCCAGTTAAGCGATATTGAATTAAACTATTAAAATTACCATCATTATCACAGACAAAAATACAACAATTTTAATAACTGATGCTTCACAGCCATATAACCATGAGAAAAAACTAAAATAAAATTCAAAATAATAATAATAAATAATTTAAGCAAAAAACTGTTAACGGAGACTTACTTATGAAGAAGAGGATATATATCAGATCGAGATACGTGCCAAAGTCACAAAGATATTAGGCAGCCTGTACCACTACATGCATAAATATAGCTACGTAAAATTAAAAGCAAGGCGACCTCGGTAAAACAGCCTCGTTGCGGTTTTTACTAATTCGCTTCATAAACACAGCAAAACTTCGCGTTACATTTGGATAGCTAATATATTTCTGTTAGTAATTTGTAACAAGATCGCTAATATCATACAGTTTCCAACCAAGAACTAGAATCTTCAAGTGGATCCCATCCTAGTAGACATACAAGTCCTATATTAACCAATTTAATTTTAGGTGACCTTAGCTTCTTCTGCTGTATCAAATTCTGTCTACCTTGTTTCATACATAAATCTGGCACTGACTAAATTTTAAAATGCTCTACTGGGCAATCGAATTGAAAACAGCTAAAACGTAACCGAGACAGCGAAGTTAATGTAGCCTTATTTGTTTCTAAGAAAAGAAGCACTTTTTAAGCCAAACCAAAAATAAGCTTACGAATTATAGCGCTGCTTAATCGTTGTTGGAAACCCAAATGAGCTACAAGTCTCAATTAGCGAGGTCGACATCTAGTAAGCGTCTAAGATCTTCTACTTTAAGGTAACATGTTTAACAAGCTTATGAAAAAAACTGCACGTATAAATTCATTGAACACATGAAATTTAAGACAAATTGTGATACTCGCTTTTCCCTATAAATGGCGATTCCTACATTAACTTTGTCAATAATTTTGCCAGAGCTAAATATACAACTAACAAGATGCGCAAACCTATTAACTACGTTCGAATAATCACATTAAAACTTCAAAGACGAAGAGAGTCATGAGTGATCCTAAAGAAATAACTCAAATTTACGGAGTGCGAACTTCTTATCGAAAGGCGGACCGACGACTGCTAATATACTCAAGGTAGCTCGGGCAGAACCTCAGTCGTCGAAGAGCAATGCAAGTCAAAATCAACAAATCTACCATCGGGGAGATGTTTCAAGCCTACATCTTGAACGCATTGAAGAGTATAGTTCAGAATGGCATCTACAAAGAAAGTTTGTCGTGTACAAATACGGCTTTTCATTCTTCCTTAAAAGAATAAGTTTTAAGATCAGCTGGACAGATGAGTTGAGAAATATTAAGGCTCGTCTAGATGAAATTATTAGTTAACACTGAGGTAATACGTATAAGGACCCAACTCAGATGGCCGCACTACATAGCTTGTGATACTCAAACATAATATACGCTCCGTGCAGCTGTCGAACAGTCGATGACCATCACCATTGCGCAATGAGCTTAAAGACTATATGTTATAGTGATAAAACTCTTCATCACTTAAGCGCCAAACTTGAGCATTCATGTCACACATAACCAAGACCATATCTAAACATAATAAAGTTACGAAAATGTAACTTCAGGTATGTTAGTTTCTCGTTCACTAACTGATGTGTACAAAGCACACTCGCATCAAACAGAAAATAAATTTTTCGGTGGCGTTTACGTTACATAGCAGATATAAGGCTTAGCAGGCGTAGCAGGTGTTCAGAATGGTTTTTAGCTCAATTTGATCAAATTTAGCTTATCACCAAAAGCATAGAATTACTACGCTTTACAGATATGATACATATGTTAAGGATGGTGACTTTGAATTCGCAGTGCCGAAGACGTATAAATTTGATTTACAACATCGTTAATACACATACACACTGAGGATTGCACTGTCAAAAAATCCCACGTTTCTTGACCAAATATATAGTATTCAGGAGTGAAATGCCAGCTCTTAGTGAGGATTCCTAGTAAGCAAAAACCCATTTATACATTAAATTATACCGTCTCATGTAAAGTTGACTTTGGAATATCGTTCTAATCCTCTTAAACTACTTTCTCAGAGGTACGCAATATACAATACATAATAGCCATGGAAAAGATTGAAGATTGAAGCTGCGACATAGCTCCTAGTATTCAATCTTTAACAGTTAATCTAACTTTTTTTAATAATATATTATATTTTATAAGTTCGCGCTAACGCATAAACTTGTCAATTTTGGAACTTTCCATTCTTGGGACTAACGCTGAAATCGATTAACAATGAAACGATTTATTATTTGTTATGGAAACCAGTGAAGAGTTTTCCTATACTGATTTAACTACGAATAAGAGAATTTAGTGACTCTCAAACTAAAATTCGTTGCAAAGTCCTACTGCTTTAACTATTGTGTCGATTTGTCCTGTCAATAATCCGATAGACAAAGTATATTCGTTCACAACAAAAACAAAATTAAATATCTAGCCCTTATCAGTGTCAGAACGTGTAAAATGAAATAGCTTGCTACGTTATGCAGCTGGCTGAAATAGGATTGGTGTATAATTCAAGCATGTAAACCTTACTAAAATAGTACATTCCCATATTTGCACAATGTCGGGCGGTTTGAATTGTAGAGGTTTTTATTTATACATTTAAAAAATACTTACATAAAGTGAAATTAAAAACAAATAGTTATTTCTGAAACTTTCTGTCATCGAAACGTATCACATGACATTAACCAAAGATCTTTAAGAAGGCAGTAAAGCACGACAAGAAAATTAGATAGAAAATCGCTAATTCAATAATAGGTGTATACCACCAACTGACTTACTCAGCAAACTCAGACGGAGTTGCGGGCAACAACTGGTAGGTTGCATAAACGTGGTCGAATTGAGGCTCAATCACACTGGCCTCTAAATCATGTCGGCTGATACCCATCGCCTCCATTGCTGAAACACGTACCTCGTCTAGGCGATCGCGACACGGCTCAACAAATGGTACTAAGGGTTCTTGTTCAAATCCCTGGTTCATCCATTTGTCAGTCATCAATGCCTAATTGAAAAAATAAAGACAATCATACCAGTTATACGTTACAATGGAATTCTTAAAGCAACCCTCAAAATCGGCATTATCTTGAAGCAGCTTGCAAGATAAAGAAACAACTGACGTACGAAGCGAGATTCTTCGTGCTGCAAGAGTCAAAATAATAGCTCTATTTGATTAAACGACAAATAAGAAATGCAGCATTACAACTAGACATAGTACTAGTATACTTTAAATCAAGTTTGCGAGCTTGAAATAAACATCAATCCCATTTTATTTAACCAGTCGTCGAACAACGTAACAAAACTACCACCAGCCGCAACGCACTGACTCGTTTCGACTTTCCAAGATCATCATCAGAGTACGACGGCAAACTGACTATCGAGGATCAAACCGCATTGAATATATATGTAAATCGAAGTTAGATATGCGGCTCTCACCTCTAGTAGTCTCGCATACATTAAACTTGAATGGGAATGTCGGCTGCACAATTTCTATGCAGTCACGAACATTAACCGATTGTAGCTTTCGCCACATTTATATCTAGGCAATACAATTTAATAATAATTGATTGCGCGGGTGGTGGTAACAATAGTACTAGTATTGTGTCAAATGATAGGTTTATGCTTTATTTATTTAGTTCATAAATCAAATATTAGGCTTAATTATAATATTGATAAATTAAATTATAAAATAAGTATATGTATATTTAGCAGATGATCAGAGTTTTATCAAATAGACGAACGGGAATTACGTTTTCTATGACAGTGAAGCATAAGGTACTGACGTTTGTATTGATGAGCAGGATAATGATTATGTTCATGATGAATTGAGATTTCAATAATCAATAATAATTTTATCTTAAGGAATTTCATTACAGGACAATTAAAGTCATGACTAACACTTTAAAGTTACTCTAATTCCTTAACAAAACTTTGTAAATTAACTTGCTTTTTATTATGAGCGATTGTTTGGCAGAGTAATTATCTCAAAATGACAAACTACACAAACAGGTGAAGTAATTGAAACGATGAGATAGGAGTCAGACTAGAAGAACGAGTCAGCTGTAAAAAATGAAGTCAAAATTTGCAATTCAACCAGTCGTAAGACAGTACTCTGGTAACCAGGATTTGAAAAAACCGGTTGATGCAGTTATGAAGTGTGATAATGCCGCAAGAATGACTCTATCGAAGAAGAATTGAAACGAGACTAAAATGGTTAATGGTCTGATAAAGAAATTTCAAAGTACTAACGACTAAGTTTATGGTAGAGAATTTGCGATCTTCTGAAACAAACAATGTAGCTGAAAGTGGACTCCGAATATCTCGGCTCCCGAAACCGGAAGTCGAAATATTCGTAGTCATCTCGAAGAAATTGGATGCAAATATCTTGTTGAGCCCAACAAGGATAAGGTAATTAAACTAATCCCTTTCGTGCAACATGTTTCTTTCAATGAAGCTGCAAAACATAACACAGTTATATTTGGTAGTGAATTGTTAAAGAGCATGATACCCAAATACGCCACTGGTATTATTAAATCTGGGAAGTGAATAACCTGCACATCATTGCATTCTCTGTGGAAATCGTGGAAGCAAATCACGCACAGTGGTTCCTGTAAACGTTCAGTTAGACAGCACAGACGGCCTGATTTAACCATATAAAACTTATTTTATATATAATACGGAGCTAAAGGCTCTATCTAACAGTACTAATTGTTGGTAATTACATCATTTCGATTTTAGTTGCATGTCCAATCAGAAGGAAAATTTCAGGAAGCGTGTATTATTTAAAATGTAACATGTGTAGTTGTATTATATTTGCGATAAACCAGATATGGTCATAATTTAAAGCGTAGGCATATAATTACGGTAGACCACATTTGGCCGTAATTAACAGACGAGCATACCTGCTGTGAATGGAAATAGTTTATGGAGAACCACTATATGCAAGAATTATACACTTTTGCTATATAAACGGGCATTGTCTTGTTGTTGTTGTCTCTAACTCCGAATAAATGTGGCTCGTTTAAAATTGACTTTTAAAATGTTCACTTTTTAGGAAGCATTCCATGAAATTGTTGCAATGGAGAAAGCAGAGTAGAAACTTAAATTTCAGTATGAATAACAGACTTTAATGACAAATCCGCCTATATGACGATGGGACAATATCTACTGCTTTCAGAATCATTGTACACTATAGTTTACATCCTATTTTTGTAGCAAGAGAGCAGGTAACACGCATCTGCGTGCAATATACGCGCAAGAGGGATAAAGCAAAAACACGTGTTTAAAACTTAAATCTTGGACAAAGAAGCTAACAACCCGCACATCAGCCAAAGTAGTTTCAAGTAAAATCAAAGGCAATGCGAAATACTTCTACAAAAGTAAAGGACTTCATTTATTCTAATATTAGTCAATAATCATACACTTCCAAGCTGAAAACGGCGAGTTGTAACTCACTGTAGCAGCAATAGCATGGCACGTCTAGTATTATTTAAATCTTCAAATTCAGTCTTAATGCGGAAATAGCACTTCTTAGTAAATGGAAAGTAATAAATAATAACAAGCGTTCTAGAAATAGAGATTAACTTCGGCTGCTAAGAGAAACTTCGGCTACTAGCACACTAAAAACATACCAGACAGATGGAACACATCAACCATGCCTGGCAGACCAACTAAAAAAGGAAACATGAATGCAGACCGTCAATTCCTATAGCAAATAGGCAACCAAGTGGTCATGTACAGCTCACACATAATCCATAATTTACAAAATAATTATTCCGTTGCATAATAAAGATGAAATTATTTAAGTTACCTTGAGTGAATGTCGTTTTGTCGGGTCGAGGACGAGCATTTTCCTAATCAGCTGTTCACACTCTAATGAAATGTGGTCTCTCGGTATGGTGTAGGCGACACGCAGTATTTTAGTGCGCAGGCCAGTAAGGTCATTGGCATCAAACGGCAGTTGTCCAAGAACCAAAGTAAACAATATAACACCTAACGACCATACATCAACACCTGGTCCATAGTATGGTATACCCTGTAACAAAAAGCAAAAACAAAAGCAATTTAAAAACAAAATCTTTAAAAATAATATAATTTTTAAATAAGTCAAAATTCAACTTTAATCTCAAGATAAATCTGTCTTATAATAATTCATGTAATCATACACAAAATCTAAGTTGATTCCAGCACAGACGAGGTCTGTAAGACCAAGATCTCAATACGATGCTTCGAATTCTGATTTTCCAGTTCACCATCCAGCTGAAGATAAAACAATACAATTTTAACAAATTTATAACGATATTGATGAAATCCTTATCATACTGACCCAGTTACATTAATAGTCAGATTTTGTAAACAATAAATCCCTATGGTCCGTAAAGGACACAGTATAAGACTAACAAATATTTACCGGTACGAAAATATGCACAGACATACATACGCTTATATATATATATATATATATATATATATATATATATATATATACATATATATATATTCTCAACATAATATAAACCTTGCTGGAGATATAAAAGACAACATATCAAGGAGACCGTTATCGTCCTTGACAACTCGTCAAGTATTTGCCAGAATTTGCAGTCACCGGAGAACATTTGTTTCCAATTTTAGAACTCATATCAGAGCACTATCCCCGCCGCCAACTATACATAATTCTTCTTCATATACTAACTTACACTTTCAATAGTCTTCCCTTCCGGCTAAGCCTATTTATCATCTTTTATGGTTTAAAGTTCTAACAAGTAACCCAAAATCCAGCATTATGGAACAGAAAAAATGTCACCTAAATATTGCACAAGTTAACTAATGCAACTTGTATGTTAGACCCGTTTCGTCCTTCATGTGAACTAATGTACTTGCCAGAATGTGCCTTGACCGGGTCTCAACCGTGGCACATTTACTTGAGTTTAGCTTTCATACTACTGCGCCACCTCTGGTGCACACTACACAATTTCCAGTAGTGCATATTTCAATTGAATATAACTTCCAAAAGTGGCAGCGTATATTTGATAATGACAGAACGGAGGCGTCAAGTTAGAATGTCAGGTCTAAAGTGATGTCAAATAGATTCACCTAAAGGAAAGGCCAACCAAAATATAATTTGATATATGACAAAACATTTTGGGTCATGTGCGATACGAGCGGCGTAGAGGTATATGCGTTAAACTCAGATGTTACTTGGTTCGAGCCCCGGTCGCTGCAAACTCAGGCAAATACTTGACGACTTCCCACCGAGGACAGAGCTGGAATACTAACAACATATATAATCAAAATCCTGTCATTAAACAAATTAATGACAATTCATGATATAGTATGATGTCTGTACCTTAAAGATAGATCGGATGTGGCTAGTTCGAACTTCAGTTTCAAAGAGATTCTAAATAAACGCCAAATGAAGAAAAGGCTAACCAAAAACAGAAGGAGGTTTATAACTTCAAATTGCGTGTAGTATACGGCACGGGTGACGGAGTGGATTGTGCCCCAGACTCTGAATCAATAGTGCCCCGATTCAAGCCCGTCTTCGACAATATTCCAAGTAGTACTTGACAATTTATAATAAAAATGAACCCGGTCTATGTGATTAATTGTCTTTCCTAGCTCATGCAATGCTTAGTTTATATTGCCAATAATCATCATCACCATCATCATGTACAGGCATGCAAAAGCCAATAGTAACTAATGTTTCCCTGACACATAACCATAAGAGAAATAAAAAACAAGATTTTTATAACATCAAAAATAATAATTTATGCACACAAATTATTAGTCAGATTTATGAAAGAGCACTTAGTTACTAGATAACACACAGAATTGAGGCAAACTAAGCCTCCACACAGCACCATTACGGCCAAGTCAGTATTAAGACAAGGCAACATCAGCAATACAGCTTTCTTGAGGTTTTCATTGTATCACGTCATAAATTAAACCAAGCCTGGCAGTTAACTGTGCCCTATTAAGAAAACATAGTTATGAAGATGAATTTACTAGAAATCCGCAAAAAGATCGATATTGAGCTCGAATCGACGCAATATCGCGCATTGTTTCCAGCTAAGAACTATGATGCGCACGCGGACCCCATCCTATAATACCCTATTTTCATGTAGTTGACCTTAACTGATTCTGCCAAAATCTGCCCATCTTATTTCTTACGCCAATCGGACGCTGGATTAGAGTATAGTGCTCTTCTAGGCAAACGAATTGAGAGCATACGCAAAACGCCATTGAGCAAACGTAGTTTATGGAGTCTTATTTGTTTCTCTAACGCGGAGCACTTGTTGGCCAATCTAAAAGGACGTCTACGAATGGCCGTGTTGGTAACCTATATCCGCCATGCTTCTCAAGCAAAGATGCCCGAATGCCTGTAAGCGTCTAAAATCATTAACTCTAAGAGGCCAAGTCTCACTAGCGTATAATTAAACTGCGCGTACAGAGGTATTGTTAACACGACCTTTAAGGTAAAATGAAATACTTGCGTTTCTAAATAAAAAGCGAAAGTTCTAAAAAGCTAATCTAACTTTCGCGATTCTCATATTTACCTTGGCAGACATATTACCTGAGTTATTGATAGAGCTGTCAATTTGCATAAATTTGACGGCTATACCCAGATCTTCATTCTGCAGAAGCAGAGTTTGAGTAAGTGGTGGATGAACCAGTAAAAGTATCTTACATTTAGAGAGTGCGCATTTCATACAGAAAGTCGAAACAACGCCAGTTAATGTATTCGAGGTGGCCTGAACGAAATCTCGATTTTCGAGTAATAGCACGATATCGTCTGCACAGTCATGACCGACTAATCTACCACCTGAAAGAACTTCAACACAAGCATCCTGAGCATGTGAAAGTGTTGTGCTTGAAAACCTCTATTATAAAATTAAACAAAAATTTGGAATGTAGACAGCCTTGAAGAACATCAATGCTGGTAGCTAAGTTGTGCCCTAATTCGCTGTAGAACTTAACGTCACCAGAAGTGTTTGTGGCGAGAGCGCGGATAATATTTACAAAGTTGATCGACATACCAATTTTTGACAGAATATCGAATAGAACGTTGCGATACACAGAGTCAATCGCATCATTGATATCTAGAAAGATAATTATTCTTGGAAGGCGATATACATGTCGCTATTAAAGAACTTTCTTAAGGTAAAAATATTATCTATACAACCTCGTTCTAATTGGAATCCAGTTTCTACTTCTTTGATACGTGATACACGCAAAGCGCTCAAACGACTTAAGTTAATCGAAACAATATACTGATGGGTATTACACGAATTGATATTGCCTTTTTTGAAGATGGTGGTCGAATCATTCCAAGCAAGTGGTACGGTCTTCTCATTTTATATAGTACAGAAAAGGTTAGTCAACACTCCCGAAATAATATAGCCACCATCCTTAAATAAACCGGGAAGAAAATCATCAGAGCCTGTGGATTCACGAAGTTTAAGAAATAGAATTGCATCTCGTAGTTATAACTCCGACGATTCCTCCAGATTAACATTTCACACTGTAGATACAGAAATGGTTTCTTGAATCGGAACTGATGAAGGTGCACAAAAAATTGATTTTTAAAGTGTTCAGCCCACCTATCAAGACGACTTATTTTATCAGTTATTAGCTGTTTGTTAAAATCACATATAGTTTCACTAATTTTAAATTTTATTGGATCTATTGCACGAATAAGTTTCGATGAAAAGCTGCTATTTCCCGATGCGAAAGCTTTTTAGACCTTCAGGTCCAACATGATTTGAGATTGACTTTTGGACTGCGCTTAAGTTGGCGTCATACATTTCTAGGAATACCATTATTATTAGCTCAGCCATGTGGAATGTGGTGCCTTCTATCGAGTATCACCATAGATTTTACAGAGAAGCAATGATTATTTCTCTGGGGGCTTACAATGCCACATACAGTAGTACCTGCATTGTGTATAGTAGAACCTATCTTCGTTAAAAGTAAATTCCAAGTTTTGCCATCAAGACCGATTAGTCTTGATTTTGGGATGGCTTCATATTTTTGTCGGAAGGGCGATTGTTCTAGTTTATTTATTTAATTTCACGGAAAATTTTACTGCAAATCTACAACGGATAAGTGCATAGTTTGAGTCGACATACGTGTTTCAAAAAGAACAACAATCCTGAATGCAGCCACGTCAACCACTACCAAAAAATCTAGTCATAAAATATCAATTTAATGTCACTTCTCAAAACGGCATGGAATCTATTCTATAGTGAAAGATCGAGTATGGCTAATTAGAACTTTAGTTCGAAATAGATACCAAATAAGCTCCAATTGGAGGAAAGCTTAATAAAAAACAAGTTACAATATGACTGAAAATTGTCTAGCGTACGACAAGTTTAGCGCAGAGGTATAAACATTAAGCACAGAGAAAATAGTGCCTTCGTTCAAGCCCCAGACGCAGCAAAATCTGGAAAGTATTTGACGCGTTCCCAACAAAAACTAAACCAGTCTACTTGATGAATTACCTTTTCAACCTAGTGCAATGTATATATATATATATATATATATATATATATATATATATATATATATATATATGCATCAATCTGCTTGCATGATATTGTTAAATATGTCATGAACAGAACCCCAAAAATGCATAAAGCTGCGCTCATCTAAGTCATTATCAATCAAACAACTGAGCCGATATATATTTTTATTTTGTATTACTGACAATCCGCGCTATAATCTTAATAAAATATTTAATTATGCTTTCATATTTTAACATTAAACTAAAGGTTGATTCTGTTGTTATCTTTAGGTAATTCATCAATCACTTTGTTGCATAGATGGTCAGAATATCGTCGAGAGCGAGAGAGAATTTCATACAGACTATTTAGTTTTGTCTTATATGTGAACTTTTCCTTGACATGCCAAATTTAATTGTGTGCTTTTAAATATTTGTACCGTTTACTGAGAATTATTTTTCTGAACAATGTTATTATGAGGTCATATAGGCCGAAATTTTAAACTTATTTTTGCCTCTGAACTCTATTATTGAAATTGTCACTTGACTTCTTCATGGGAAATGGAGCAATCATTTTAACCGAATTGAGTTAACTGTAACAACGATAGTGACGAATCGAACATAGGATAATGGAATTTATTTTGATGATTCGACAAACATTGAACATAACAATGGTGGCCATGCCGAGAGACTGTTCTGTTAGACGTTGGTGAATTAAATCAGAACGACAACAATTGGTGTTATATCTGATAATTGAGAAGCTTTGTGCATTGAAAAAAACCAGGAGTACCCTTGACACTTCCGAACAAGGCGAGTTGAACCATTTGCTCGTGAATTTCAGGCCTTGTTGTCTAGACGCATTATTGTCGAATTGAATACTAGTATCCAATTAATCAGTTACATTAAATTTTATGTATATGGGGAAACTAATAATCCGATTTGCATGCGTTGAAAGACACTTATAAACAACTTTATTTTTGTTCATAAGCCATATTGTTGAACCCGTTAATTCTTGTCTTGATTGCTTCATGGGAACGAGGACAGTCATTCTAGCCGTATTGGATTCACTTTACCGAGGGGAGCAAGAAATTGGTTTACAGCATATAAGTGAGCTTATGAGGATGGGTCAGCCATTGTATGATGGATCAGTTCATTGGCGTTGACAAATACAATAGAGGCTCAACTAAAAAGCCTAGATACTATGGTAAGGCCGCTTCTACGTCGTTCAATAGTGTCGCAGCAGTTATCGTTCTGCTTTGTGTTGATCTAATGACGCTTTACTGAAAGAGACGCAGAATAATTTGAGTAAATGCATGGAGTAAAGGTCATACACTAAAAATCGAAGACCAATTATATTAGGATTTTGAGGATCAGCGCCGTCAGCCTTTACGGTTATTGCAAAAATGCTATTATTCAGCAGAATAATTTGAGTAAATTCCCGGAGTAAAGGTCATACACTTCAAATCGAAGACCAATTATATTAGGATTTTGTGCATGCGGAAGATGAAACTGATAATCCGTCCGCTCAGGAATCGATGTGAATACTCTTAGTCGAAATGTGGCCATCAGTTCCAACATGGTAGTTCCTGTTGGTATATAGTCAGTAAAGATATTAATAGTCCGCTAAGATTTGATGTAATGAATCTTTGAAACGAACAGCAACAGAACCTTGGTGGTTTGTATTTGACTATACGGTGAGTGAAGCTAATAATACGTCCGCCCAGAATAGATATGATGACTTGTCATCGCTAAGAGATAAACAGCACCAACCTGATGTTTGCTATTGTGTACGTGACGGTGAATTTAATAATTATACATCAAGAATAGAGATAAATAATCTTCGTCGAGAAGACACCAGCAGCATAGTGGTCATGAATGCAACACACTTGGCAACTGGTAAATGACGATCTTTGTAATGGTCAACGAGGACGGCTGATCAAGATGGTTCAGCGAGCATAAGCCGTATAGTAGAACAAATACATAGCGTTATCATCATCATTATTGTTATGCTTTTCTGTTTCAGCTATAGTTATATAATTGTATATGCTTTTACTGTACTTACTTTAGATCTCCCAGAATTCATTAGCGTTAGAAACTAATCAGTCATATTTTATTTTGTGCAACTGAGTTAATGAAAAATTAGGCTTTATTTATAAATTGTTTAACCAGAATGTCCTATTTGAATCTTCGGACAATAGGAAAATATTCTGTATTTAAATCAAATAATTCCTCAATCATTTTTGCCAACAAGATGGCCAAAATGGCATAGAGTTAAATAGAAAGAGCAAGAGGGAGAAATGGCTGGGTATGGGCTATTTAGTTGGTTCTTTTATGTAAAATTTTGGCTTAAATGAGAAATTTCTGTATGCCTTTACATTAATCGTAAATAATTATATGATGAGGCATTATAGGCCAACATTGTTTTATCATTTTTACCTCTAAATCATATTATTAAAGTCGCTACTTGTTTGTCTTTACTTCATCGTTGAAACTGGAACAGCTGTTCTAGTTGTATTGTATTAGCCATACCAACATATGACGATAATTTGCCTGCAGTACATAAGTCAAACTGTGAGAACAGGCCGGCTACAGGATGATAGAGCAATTTGAGGATTACAGAATGGATATACGCTAAAATGATGGAATAAGAAACGAAGGATGTCATTAGGAAAATTTTTTTGTAAACGGATGAAGTAAAGCAGGAAACGCCATTTGAAAAGGGAACTGTTTTATAACTGGATTTATTATTGAGTAAAAAAGTAGGGATATTAAAGGCTAAATAAACCTCCAGAACGTTACCAAGACAAATACTCACATTAAGTCTTAAACCTCGAAATCAGAAGGGGAAACTAGAACTACTGGAGATAACAGAAGTATATAATTTACTTGATAAAGAATGCAACTTATGTATATAGGACCATACGCCAAATAAATGTACGAAGAGAAAACCATAGAACAGCTTGCAAATATAGGCACAGTAAAAAATCTAATCAAACTAGGCACTCAAAGGGGCGCTGTCCAATAGTCTGTAAATGTTGCCAAAGCATCTCCATATGCAATCACAGTAGATTAACTCAATTAATAATAGAATCTATTGAACCAAAATCCTCAAAAGACGTCATGAATGAAAGAAGTGTTGAAAAATATTTAGACGAGACATTTAATGATGCTTCATCCATTCTAGAAAAGTTGGGAAATAAAAATAAGAGGTAATCATCAAAATAAGTAAGTAACTTTCACTCTGAATAACACAATTTCAACTGAGAGCGTAGGTCTAGAACTGTTTTTAATATAATTTTGCCTTAGCTTTAATACAATACTAATAATAACACTTCGTTTTCGTCTTCTTCCATAAATACAATTATATATATATATGCGTTTGGTTTTGCATGCTTGCGCAAGTGTTGCTAAATAGTTACTGATATTTATATTAATAGAAAAACCTTAGACGCTTATCGTTAATCTCCGACTATAAGTGTTTACAAGAAATATAAATTTATAGACTTGAAGATTTCATCAATTGCTTTATAACTGCGCTGAATTTTGTGACGAGACTGATGGTGAACTCGGAGACTCAAGTTAAAAATGTTGCGATGAAACAATGTTAACGGAATGTACGCCAATTACTCATGACGGCAAATCGTCGTGGAATAGCTTCCAGAACATTTAGGCGGCATTTTAAGAACTTCAGGCAGCGAAATCAATGTTCCTAAGCTATATGAGAAGCAAATGACAAATATGATATGCATACCATATTAATTTAAGTTAATTATTTTCCCTGATTTATCATGAAAACATCCGTTCATTAACTTTTTATGCATACTTCAGATGGTCAAACATTAGCGCCCCCCATCCACACAATTTGTTAAAACGCGAAAAATTTATAATAAAGAGATCGCATTCAGCTTCATAAATTTCATTATGCGATGGTTCTTAGCTAAGTAAATGAATATTAATATCGACTAAATGTCAAAGAGTTGAAATCAGTAACGTAGAGAAAATTCGCATAAAATTGTATGCAATGGCCCAATATCATTTTGCCAAGCGTATACAGAGACCGTCAGTTTCTAAATGGCGACGTGTTAAATAATTCTAGTATCCAAATAGTAATCGATATTACTAATCATCATGTTACTCCTCCATCTGGTTATGAGAATAAGATGAGGTGGCACATACTTTATGGGCAATCAAAAGCATTTGAAAATATTGATTTTTCTCCATAGATATACAAAACCGAAAAGAGATTCAAAAAGACTTGCGTGAGCTATCTACTATTATATGTAAAATAGAAACCCCTCACAAAAAGAGCCGTAAAGTGCACATCTACAATGAAAGCGATATTAATACTCAAGAGCATAGATGCATTACGTATATTAATGTTTATTTATTTATCGCGTTAGTTTTCGCTCAAAGAAATCACGGTTATGTACTCGAAATTACATTCCGAAACGCTTAATCATCGATTGCTTTGCAAAAATTGGTTAAATAGCTAAATAAATAGAGATTTTATTTATATTGCCACATGTGGCCATACGTTATTTTCCTTTTTATTATATTTCAATAAAAAAACTACTTGAGAATTTAACATAAGTTTACAGAATTTGTATTTTAGATAAAAAAATATCGATTTTATTTAAATCAGCAATATTAGGTAACACACATAAACACTCATGCAATAGCTCGAAATGTCTCCACCTATTTATCAATTATCTTTATTTTCCTTTAATACAGTCAGCGGAGATCATACAGGTTTAAACGATTTGTTCAATTTTACACTTGGTAATTTCTGTTTTAGATGCTGCCTTAACAGGAGCAATTACTTTTAACATAATTAATTTATACTTATTTTTGCAACTGAATTAATATTTTTGCAGTAATGTACATTTTCACGTGTAAACACAATCCGCATAAACGGCTACACTGTCATATTAATATTCTTCCTCCGCTTCAAATAATCTTAAGCTTCACTTTCTGATGCTAGCATGCAAAAATAATCTCTAGACCACCTAATCTTCGTCAAGCTACTTCCCAACACAAGCCTCAACGCTGACAACAACTTTGTACAATGGTCAGTGACATGTTTTATAAAGAGCGCCATAGTTGGAACAAATATACCTTTTATTAAAGCTTGCTACGTGTCTAAATAAAATAATTACTCTGTCATAACTCAAATCGACGTTCACTCGGTTTTTAACTCTCTTTTCAGCTAATAAATCCGTTTTCAGTGTCCAAGAGGACTGTTTACTCTTAATTCTTCAGGAATGTGCTGGCTAAAAATGTAATATTTTCGTCTCCTGAATTATGTAAGCCCGTATTTTGTGCGAAATTAAATTTCTTCATTTTCATGCCTCAAAACCGTCGCAATACCAGTAACACTATAAACTTTCTGGTCACCTGATTAGATAGACTTGATTTCTTAATACATTATCTTCTATCAGAAGCATTAAGAGCAAGACCATCGCTCGTTAATTCTATTTTTTCATGCCAAAATTCTACCATAAAGCTATTTATATTTATGCAATTTTGTTGTTTATAACTCAAGAAACACATGCATAGACTTGTAAATAATTTCAAATTTAGACTATATAAAAAGAGTATTTACACATTTTGTCTGAGATCAAATTTTGCACTATTATGAAAAATATCAAGAGTACATTTGACATTCAACAAGTTATAATTTATACAATTTATTATTTTACTATGTTTAATACGTTTATAATAAAAGTTAGCCAAGCTTACCAGAAATAACTCAGGCGCTGCGTAAGGTGGACTACCACAAAACGTTTTCAAAAAAACATGTGGCTCAAATGTATTTGCTAAGCCGAAATCGGCAACTTTCACATTTAAATTAGAATCTAAAAGAATATTTTCGGCCTTTAAATCTCTATGCGCGATTCTTTTCGAGTGACAGTAACATATAGCCGAAACGAGTTGGCGAAATTTAACTCTGGCCTCTTTTTCTCGCATCCTACCATGAGCAACCAAATAATCAAATATTTCCCCTCCACTTGCATATTCCATTACCAGGCATAATACGTCTTCGTTTTCAATAATTTCTAAGAGCTTAACTATGGAAAAAGAATTAAAGCATAAAATATACCAATGTTGGGATGATTAGTCATCTTCATTATAGTAATTTCACGTTTTATCTAGAATAAATAAAAGCAAAATATATTACCCTTTCAAATAATGTAGCATCCATGAGAGTTTTATTTATGATTTTAATCGCCACCTAAATCAATGTAATTCATAAAATCTACTTCGACGCCAGTTGCCAAATGGACAGCCAGTTTGACCTTTGCAAAATTTCCCTTTCCAATGGTACGCAGCAAACGATATTTTCCGACATTTTTCTTACTTTCAGTTAAAGGCACTACCATTAAAAATAAAAATTTACTCATAACCGGCTGCTTTTGGCTGTCTCGCCCATCGTTAACTGAAGAATTTGTTACTGATTGAGCTACATTGTGGACATCCGGCTTAGGAACTTGACAAACGTTATCAAGAGCCATAGACGTTACAACAGGGTTATTACATTACAAGAATTTTTATGGCCAACTTATTTATTTTCGCCATTTGAACGTTAAATATAGATTAAACATACAAAATTGCAAAAACAAAATAAATGGCAGTTAAAATAAGCGCGGATTTAATTTTGGTTGCCGCAATCATACAATATTTCTATTTAGGTCACTAAAACACTACAATTAGGTTTTTATTAGTCAGTAAAATAATTCACTTTAATAACAAAATATCAATACTAATACACAAAATGCAAATGTATTGAATTTGACCAACATTAAATGACTAAAAAAGAACCATTTTCTCCATCAAAAAATAAAAAATGGATTTAGAAAGATTCTAAACGCCCCAGCTGTAAGTAAATGCCGTACGACGATACAAGAAGAAGAACAGAAGGAATTCTCTGAGAACAGTTACTATAGTGGAAAAATTCAACGTCAGGCGAAAAGAAAGATCACGTCTATTACTAGATGCTTTTTTGTGAAGGTGGTTTATGTACAGGAAGATATTTACTCCGAAATAAAACTCGTACTTTTGTCAGGTCACTGTTTACGCAATGTGTTACTTTTCCAACATATTACTAAGCAAAGATATTTCTGTAAACAATGATTGCTTATTTATTTGTAGTGTAGAGGATGTTGAATCCTCCGCCTTTTATAAAATGACCTTGAATGATAAATTTAAACCACCATAGCTGATTGTAACAACTTTATTTAAAAAGAATTTTTTCTTTTTATTTTCCAGAACATTCTTTGTTTAAAGACTTGATTTTTAAAATTGTGCGCTATTTTCAGTTTTTGAGTATCGTGCTTCCGAGCTGGTTGTAGATTTTCGTTTGCTGCATTTTTAACATTTCTCTCCATAATAAACGATTACAACATTACAATATAACACCTTTCAACACTTGCCTTGTGTTCTGATATAATATAACACTGAGGAGGAGTCTTGGAACAGGTAATTTATTTATTATTGTGGGTCACGTACACATCAAAGCAGATTATTGCTGAAGATATAGCTTTCCAACTTTCACCTTCCAAACGGATAAAGTAATTGTCAATTTGAGTACCATAATTCTTGATCATGAATGCCGATATTAAATTAGAAGATGTATTTCATTTAGGGCAGGACCTAATGGATTTAAATCTTATTGACACAGATAACAATGTAGGCAAAACAGACTCTACTGTGAATGTTAGGACTTCTAGCGAACTGGCATCTATGGGGCTTACTAACACCAATAGGTTAGGGGCCTCAACAAAATTTGGCGACCACGCCAGTCCAAGTATATTTAGTCTACCACAGTATAAGTCAGAGAAACATGCAAGTTGGGTAGGAGATGCCCAAATGATATTTGAGGCTTATTGTATTGTGAACCCTATGGAGAAATTTGTTGCAGCATGGATGGCATTGCCTGAGAATTTCCGAAATGCTTTGGAAAATTTCAGAGACAGAACTGTGAAAGAAAAGCCGTACAACGCATTTGAGTTATTAATGGCAGAAATTCAACAGAGATATCAGCCTGGAAGAACAGCGCAAATGTGCGAATTATTACGCTTAGAAAAAATGGGACGTCAGTTACCGTCCGAATTTTATGAACGCCTTTGCACGAAAGCTTCCAGGTTGAATATATCTAGTGATGTAGTCAACTCCATTTTTACAGCTGAGTTACCAGTTAGGCTCAGAACAACAATGGAAGTGTTTGACACAATGAACATAGATTGGCCGACAAAACTCAGAGGGTTAGACGGCGTGTATAAACAGCAAGAACCACAAGTACATGCTGTAATGGCAGATTCTGTAACGATGCAGCCAGTCAGGGCAGATACCGAAAACCACCTGACCACACAAGAAAGTTTGCGTTTCTTATGTAGGGAAGTTGCTAGCTTGCGTAGTGATGTCGCACAACTTCAGAGTCAGGTCCAGGATATTAGACGCCGAAGGAGTCACTCGCGTCAACGCTTCGAAGGGCCACGCGGATGGGGTAAGGCACAGGGCGAATATGGACGCAGTGCGAAATGCCAAGATGAAAATTATAATTACCCGCGATTAGGTGGACCCAAATGGAAAGGAAGCACAAAACCGGTTGAGAGAAATCCGTCACCGGGAAAAGGGAAAAACCCCCACTAGTAGGAGCCGTAGGGGGGGTTCCATTGCAAAGGCTCCCAGATATGCCTTTAAAAGGCATACTCAAAGCAAAAGAGGCGACTAGTATAAATAGCACCCAGATAAAAGGCAAGAGAGTCCGATTCTCACTAAGCGGGGATCTTGAAAACATTGCCGGAGTGTCCAGCAACAAGTTCATTATTAAGGATGAATTATCTGGATTAGAATTTCTCATAGACACGGGTGCTGAGGTAAGCATAGTTAGGTCAGACGTGGTGGAAGCAGATTGCCCCACATTTGATTATCAACTATGGGCCGCGAATGGTAGTCCAATTGAAGTAAAAGGGATGAAAGAAATGTCTGTAAAATTAGGCCAGAAATCTTCTTTCCTATGGAAT